>JASAOO010003320.1:0-40808 GCA_030849075.1 Zelonia costaricensis | reverse complement strand
GCCCACGCTGCCTCTTGCCCCTCCAATCCACGCCCCCCGCACTTCACCTTATGTGCGTGCCCATGTGTGTGTGTGTGTGTGTGTGTGTGTGTGTGTGTCCGCGTTTGTGTGCGTGTGCCTGTGTCCAGCCCCCTTTTTACGTTTGTCTGAGTAGAGGAGTCTCTGCGTGCGTGCGTGCGTGTGTGTGTATTTGCGCGCGCGTGTGTGTGTGCATAGAACCACACCGTCTTTTTTCCTTTCTCCCGCATGCGTGTGCACGTGTCGTGCGGCATTGATGCTCCTCCTCATGTGCGCTCCTCCTGTGCTTAGCGGAGTATCACCCCCCCTTCCTGTGCTTGTGCTTGTGTGTTTGTGTGCGTCTCGCTCGCTCGCTCGCAGTGGGCCTTCTCCCCCTTTCGCTACTTTCTTTCTTTTCATGCCTTCGCTTTCACAGCTTCTGGCAGTCTTCCAAGCCGATCCCCAGTGCAGCCGCCGCCCCCCTCCTCTCCCAGGTTGCTCGTCCCGCTCCGCTCTAGCACCCTCCCCCCGCACTGCGCGTACTTGCCCGTTCTTCTCCTACTCGCCACCCAGCCCTTCGCTGCTCGTGTGAGGGTGTGCGCAGGTATGCGTGCACGTGGAAGAGGAGGAGCGCGGCGGCATCGCTGCGTCCTTCACCAGTTCTTGTGCGCAAGTCATCGCCCAGTTCCCTTCCTCTCTCCCCCGTATGGACCTACACGGCTCACGGCGGAGAAGAGGGCGGACACTGGGAGAAGAGCCTCCCCGCGTCTTCCTGTTTCACGTTCGTGCGTGTGTGTGTGTGTCAAGGCCCACGTGGTTGCCTCCCTCCTTCTCTTCCTTCTCCCTCTCTCTCGTGACTCCTTCGTCCAATGTGTCTAAACTCCCAGCTCATGTGCGCAATGCTCGCTTACCCCGTACGTGTGTGTACGTGCGTGTGTGTGTGTGTGTGTGTGTGGGAGGTATGTGTATGCCTCCTGTGAGGCCCATCCCCCCTCTCGCTTCCCCTTCGCATTCATTCTTTCTCTCTCCCTGACCTTTGTATGTGTGCCTGTGTGTGTGTGTGTGTGTGTGTGCGCATGTGCTCCTGTCGCCGTCCCCTCGCGTCTCCCCCTTACCGTGGCGTTGCCTCGGTTGGGGGGTGCCGGATGCCAGCGGGCACACACCGGCACACCCCGGCACACCCCGCACACACACACACACACACACACACACACACCCGTGCACGCACGGTGACGCCGAACATCAGCGTGAAGGGCGACAACAAAACTGACCTGACACACATACACACAAATACGCACCCACAAACCTGCAAAGCTAAGGTGCGTCGGTGCATCAACAACAACAACGAAGGAAAGAAAAAAGCGAACGAAATTCGATCCATGACTGTGTCTTGCTTCTGGTCGCAGAGAAAGAGGCGAGGAGGGGTGTGGTTGCGGGGCACGCCGTGTGTGCGCTGGTACGCCTGCACCGGGCCACTCGAAGCCGAGTGACGCGCTTGTGTGGGCCCGTCCCCCCCCTCGCCACCGCCGCAGACGTCGCTGTTGCGCCCGGCGCCCATTCTTTACCTACAGTTTTTTCTTTTCCTCCTTTTCCTTCTCTAGAGTTCTGGTTTAGCTTTTGTGTAGTGTACGGGGCTCATCACATGTGTGTAGTTCAACCTTGAGCAGTCAAGTCTCCCCTCCCCCCTCTCTCTCACTACCTGTCTCGACTCAGTTGTTGCCTGCTCGCCTCCCCCCTCCTCCGATGTGCGCGCCCTCTCTGCTCTCACTTGTTCTTGGTCCCTTGTACTCCAGCATAGTGTGCACGGAGCTTGCAAGACCAAGTATCACACACACGTGTAGAGTCTGAGGCACGTTGGCGGAGGGTTGAACGGCGTGTCTACACCCCCCACTGACGTCTGCTATCACGCCAGCGTCTGTTTCTGTGTCGGCGAGTCTGTGTGGATGTTTGTGTGTGAGTTTGCGTGTGTGCGTGTGTCTACGCGACGCTGTCTCTTCACGCCACACAGTGGCTCATGCTTGGCGACTTGCCTTGGCCGAGGGCCCATGAGAAGCGAAGAGGTGCCGTATGTGCATGAGCGTTCATCTGTGTGTGTGTGTGTGTGTGTGTGTGTGTGTGTGTGTGTGTATGTGTGAGCGTGTGCGGGCGTTGGCTCGACCCTCCTGCCCCCTTTTCCCCTTTTCTCGTCCTCTCCATCACCGAGTTGCGAATGCGGTGGAAGGGGTGTGGAGTGTTGGACCTCTTGTTCTTGTTTTCCGCTGGTCGTTGTGCCCTAGTCGAGCAGCAGCAGCAGTACAGGCGCGTCGGGTACGTCCAGCTGCAACGAGCGTTGCTGCTGCTGCTGCTGCTGCTGCTGCTGCGGTTGCCGCCTCTTCTCGCTTTTTCCTCGTCCCCCCTCTCCCCCCACTTCACAGGTACTCTGCACTCTGGACAAGACAGACAACGAAAACACGTGAGTGACGGAGTGGATGTGTGGCGCGTCCAATATCGGCGCCGCCGCAGCATGGGCGCTGCATGTTGCTAAGCGCAGTCGTGCAGCGTATGGAGTGCGGCGACTGGGGGAGCGCACTCACGCCCGCTGCTGCGTACGGTACGGCTCACTTCATGCTCTGCGTCGACGATTGCCTTCACGGTGGTCACCTCGCACACGTGTCGCCTCGCCAGTCGCCCTGCTTCCTTCTTGCGATGTGTCTCGAGCTCTCCGTCGACTCTGCGTCAACCTGTTACCCGCACCTTCATGTCTCTCACGCGTACCCACCCACCCACCCACACACACACGCACACGCACGTACACACATAAACGCACATGCAGTCCACGTCTCCGCCTCACCACTTGAGATCTCTACACAGCCTGACAGGCACCCCATACACCCGCCACGCCTCACCCCACCACACACACACACACACACAAAAACGAGCTCACTGGTGCGCCCCCGCACCTGCTTCCTTCGTTCTTAGCCGCTCTACTGGGTTTCCTCTCTTCTGCTTCGTTGTCGCTTTTGGGTATCGACGTCAATGCTGCGTCGCTGTGTGCCTCGCATGATCGGCGTCGAGGGGGACGCCTTCGTGTCCGCCGTCAGGGACAAGCAGTACCTCGCCCACCGCCTCGCCCTCCTTGGCAAGGAGGACCCAAGCTTCAAGCCGAAGCGCATGTCCGAGGATGACGTGAAGCGCTTCACGACCTCGCTGGGCTCTGCCGAGGCGCTATTCAACAAGCAGGCTGGCGCCATTCCGACAAATGTGGTGGACGAGGAGACGGGCCGCGTGATTGGCAGCACGCAGCTGGATCCCACCCGCTACGGCGACTGGGAGGTGAACGGGCGCTGCTACGACTTCTAGACGGGCGCCGCGTGCGCACGTTCAAGTGCGGCGTGGGAGGGACGCAGACAACCTCGAGACCACCCACCCACCCACACCCACGCGTACACAGCCAGACAACATGCTTCTCTCTCTTGCTCTCTCGCTCCCACGCACACAGAGACACCGGTGGGCCACCCCCCCCCGCCGCCCCTCCTCGAGCTGCGGCCTCCCCACTTGCGGTTCCTCCGGACAGGCGCCACGCAGCGGCGATCGATCGCTCGTTCGGCCTGTTCCCGTGTGCCTCGATGCCGCGCGTGACTCGCACACACAGACACAGACACACACACAGACACACTCACACACAGCGGCTTCACGTCGTTGGCGAGGTGACCGCCTCGGTGCGCCGTGCTTGCAGTGCGTGAGACCGGCACTGCCGATGCAAGAGATGGGCCTCTGCACTTGCGCCGTGACCGAGCTCAAGCCCTTTCCTAGCCTAGTCCGTAGCGGGTGGCTTCACGTGGGGCCCCCCCGTGACGGCGGGAGGGGGCGAGCCCCTGTGCGTGCCCTTCTCCCTCCCTGCCCTCACTACAACTCTCATCCCCGTCTCCCTGCAACGATCGCCTTCTCGCACCGTACTGATGCATCACCCACACCTCGTCCCCCAATACACCCCACGCCCACAACCATCGTGCGACTCCCCCTCCTGCTGCACCCATGCAACGTGCCTCCTCAGAGGAGTCTTGCGTTGTTTGTTTCTACTCGAATTCTTTTGTTCACGGGAGAGGGAAAGACGGCACACACACACACACACACACACACACACTTGGACTCCCTGACGCACACACTCCAGGTCTGCTCTTGAGCGCCTTGTGAGCCACGCACGTGCAGCCCCGACATCCCCCACCCCCCGCTGCACTCCACCAAACCTCAGCGACGCTCGCTTCCCCTACTCCCCGTGTCGTGCTTCTGCGCTCTTCATCAACGGCGTGTTCAGCGGGTGCGGCGAGGCAGTGTTGCGCTCTTCTTTCGCTTCCCCCCCCCCCCCCCGGTGACATTGGTGAGAGTGACGCGTGCCCGCCCACGCGCGCATTGGCCAGTACCTTCCCTGGACTGCACCTGACGCGCATCGTGCTGCTGAGCAGTGGAGCCCCGCGCTGCTGCTTCCCCCTCCTCCGACCTCTGCGGCGCCATGTCGATGCAGCTCTTCAGCTTTGGTCACCCGTGCGAGCACCAGCTGCACCGGTCCTGCATCGGGGGCTCCAACTGCCCACTGAACGGCTACCCCGACACGTGGTGCTGCAGCTTCATCAAGGGGAAGATCAACTTCAAGCGGGACCGCCCGTGTGAGGGGCCGCGCTGCCACTGGGACTACGTCCACCCCTCCCAGAGCCAGTTCGATGAAGTCACCCAGGTGCTTGAGCAGAGCCGCCCCATCGCGGCGAAGCTCGACGAGGCCGGCGACACGGACCTCCTCTCCTTCACCATCACCAACTCGCACATCATCGACACTGTGCAGTGCGCCCTCCACATGATGCGCCACCCACCCAGCACCTGCGCCCGCCGCGTCGGCCAGCTGCTCGCGTATGCGGCGGTACTGGCCGGGGAGCAGGACGTGTTCGTGCAGCTGCTCAAGACGATGAAGAAGCCGGTAGACGGCTACGTGCTTGGCGCCTACGCGTACCTCACGCAGCCGAAGAGCGGCAGTGCCGGTGCAGGCAAGGGCGGTGGCGCCGCCAACAGCGGCAACAACGCAGCCGGCGGTGCTGGTGGCAAGAAGCAGAACAAGAAGGGTGGAGGCGCGAAGGAGGACATCACGCCGACGCTGGCCAACATCATGGTCGAGCTCATGAACGCGGCTCTCAGTTCGGGTGGCCAGCTCGTCGACCGGGAGGACCAGCACGTGCTGCAGGCGATGCTCATCAAGGCTCTCTCCACCTACCCGAGGAGCGACAAGCGGCACCAGGAGATGTTGGAGAAGGCGATCAGCAAGTTCGGCCACCGCCGGCTGGAGGACGAGGAGGCTGCCGCGGCCGAGAAGCGGGAGGCGGCGAAGCGGGATGCCACCGCCGCTGCCACTGCCGGCGCCGCACCGCCGCCACTCGCGACGCAAGGCACCAGCACAGTCCCAGGGACCAGTGCTCCGCCTCCCCCGCCGCTCGCAGGGCCGACAGCCGCAGAGGCCCCGTCAGCAGAGCTCCCCGCACCGGCTGCTGCCGCAGCGGCTGCTGCTGCCCCACCTGCCGCCACCGCCGCGGAGACTTCAGCGCCTACGGCGTCGGCGGTGGACTCTGCCGCTGCTCCGGCCGTGTCGGAGAGCGCAGTCGCGACCCCGCCTGCGCCTGTGGCGGCCGCGCCCTCTGCAGCACCAGCAGCGACGTCCCCTTCACCACCATCAGCACCCTCTGCAGCGGAAGCGGTGGGCGTGTCAGCATCTGCTACCGCCGTCCCCGCTCCACGCTCGGCCAGCGCCAGCGCCACCACCGCCGCCGCTGCAGCGGAGGGGCACCCCTCACCGCCACCACCGTCGCAGGCGGCACCCACGGATGGTGCAGCTGCGACAACCGCATGCGCATCCGCATCGGAGGAGACGAGCTCGGCCGCCGCAGTCTCTTCAGCTCCGGTCCCGGCGGCGGCGTCGGCCGCGCGTGCGAGCTCGACGGCGCCCACCGGGGGCACCCCCAAGCTCAGCGCGGAGGTGCCCAGCACGCCTGCCCGGACCGCCACACCCACGCCGGCCACGAAGGCAGCGACGCCGCAGCTCTCGCCTGCGAACACGGCAACCGCGGCGCTCCCCTCACTCGGCACGCCGCCCGGCACGTCGGGGTCTCGCGCAGCGGCTCCTGCGAGCGCCACCGGGGTAGTGCTAGACATGCCGCCGGCAGCGACGCCCATGCAGGTGGCTGGCCAAGCGCTCCCCTCGTCAGCACCGGCACCATCGCAGCAGCCTCCGCTGCTCTCACAGCGACCAGCTCGCATGGCCACGGTGGGCATCTGCAAGGCACTGCCCTTCCTGCGCGCGCGCGCCCTGAGAATGGAGGGCCACAAGCCGAGCTTGGTGCCTCCGTACAGGCCAGATCAGCACAACTTCCCCTTCTTCATCTGCGGGGGCCAGCTGACGATCGAGCCGAACGAGTGGCAACCCTCCCCCCTCGGCGACGCCGCGGCCCACCCGACGCTGGACAAGGTAACGAGGGAGCTGATCGAGGCCCGGGCCGAGGCCCGTGAGGCGGCAGAGAGGGCGAAGGCGGCGGCAGCGCGGCAGGTGCCACCGATGCGCCCCTCCTACAACGCGTACGACAGCAGCGGCGACAAACACTATGCCTACCCGGACTGGGACGACGACGACGAGTTCTTCTACTTCAGCGAGTCGGACTGAAGGAAGGTCGCGTGTGTGTGTGTCGGTGTGTCGGAGAGTCGGTGTGTGTGTGTGTTGAGGAAGAAAGTGGTTTGGTGCTCCTTTCCCGTNCTGCCATGTCGCTGCCGCGTCGGTGGGGGGACCGCGTGCGATGCCCTCGCGCGTTGGCGTCGCGGCGCTGCGATTGCCGCGTTGTCGCCCCCTCCAAGGGACTGCGGCTGAGCTTTGCTTCCCTTGATTTTACACGTCGTGAGCGGCGCGTGCACACACGCACACGCACACACACACGCGAGCACGCCGCCGCACGGGCGTGCGTGCTCGATGCGGAGGATGCCGGGGCGAGGATGGACGTGTGCGTGCGGCACCGCTGAGCCGCTGCGCCTCCCCCTTTTCCCGCCGCCATGTGTGCGGGCCTGCGCCGACAGGAGTCCGCTGTGGTGGCGGTGTGTGCACTTCTATAACCAAAAATTCGAGGAAGCCACACGCACACGCCCGGGATGGAAGGGCGAGCCGTGACACCGCATTGTGCGCTGCGCTGTGCCCAATGGCGCCTGCTCCTCCACTCTCACCAGCGCGCAACGCCTCACTGCAGCGCCTCGAGTGCCTCTTCCACGTCCGGCTTCCACGACTGTCTCCCATACATTCGGTGCTGCTGCTGCTGTTGCTGTATCCCCTCCCCTTGATATGGCGGTCGCCTCATCGCCTCACACACACACACACACACACACACATGCATACATGCATACATACATACGTACACACTCTTGTTGCTCATAATTCGCGGCCTCGTGCACCGTGCCAGTATCCCACCTTCCCTTTGCTCTTTGTTTGCTCTCGCTCTCGCTGCGTCTGCCTCGCACTTCCCCCCCCCCCCGCCGTTCCGCAGCCTTTTTCATATTGCACCGCGTTCGTGCGAGCACCGCTGCCGCGCGACACAACACCGAGGCCCACTCCACACCACACGTGTACCTGTAGTGCCCTCCGTTATCATCCCCCCCTCTCCCCACACACACACTCCCACACATACACGCCTACCCCATTCGCCTCCGTCATCCAGCCAAGTACCAGCACACAGCTCCTCATCTCAGGCATGTCTGACTACGCCGACGCGCCGTCGCGCTACGAGGGTGGTGCAGCGGGTGGCTATGATGGCGGCCGCCGTGAGGAGGGCGGTGGTGGCTACCGCGACGGCGGTTACGGCGGTGGTGGCTACGGCCGTGGCGGCTACGGTCGTGGCGGGCGCGGCGGCGGCGGCGGCTACGGCCGCGGCGGCGGTGGTGACCGCTTCCACGACCGCCACGGCGGGCTCGGCGCCAACCTGCACCGCATCGACTGGGACGCCGTGCAGAAGGTGGCGACGCAGTGGAACTTCTACAAGCCGCAGAAGCCGCGGAGTGAGGAGGAGATTGCGACGTGGCTGCGCGAGAACAGCATCACCATCTACGGCGACCGCGTGCCGCAGCCGATGCTCGAGTTCTCGGACCTGGTCGCGCCGGACGCGATCCACCAGGGCTTCATGGACGCCGGCTTCCAGAAGCCGACGCCGATTCAGTCCGTCTCGTGGCCCATCCTGCTGAACTCGCGCGACATCGTGGGTGTGGCCAAGACGGGCTCGGGTAAGACGATGGCCTTCATGATCCCGGCGGCGCTGCACATCATGGCGCAGCCCCCGCTGCAGCCCGGCGACGGCCCCATCGCCCTCATCCTCGCCCCAACGCGCGAGCTGGCTGTCCAGATCGAGACAGAGACGCGGAAGGCCCTCACCCGCGTGCCGAGCATCTTGACGACGTGCGTGTACGGCGGTGCACCCAAGGGGCCGCAGCAGCGCGCTCTGCGTGCCGGCGTGCACGTCTGCATCGCCACCCCTGGCCGCCTGATCGACCTGCTGGAGATGAACTGCACGAACCTGCTGCGCGTCACCTACCTTGTGCTGGACGAGGCCGACCGTATGCTGGACATGGGCTTCGAGGACCAGATCCGCAAGATCTGCTCGCAGATCCGCACGGACCGCCAGACGCTGATGTTCTCGGCCACGTGGCCGCGCGAGATCCGCAGTCTCGCCGCGAGCTTCCAGAAGGACTTTGTGCGCGTCCACATCGGCTCCGAGGAGCTCGTCGCGAACGCGGATGTGCACCAGCACGTCTTCGTGGTCGAGGGCTACCACAAGGAGGAGAAGCTTGAGGAGATCCTGCGTCAGGTCGGCCCGCAGCGCGTGCTGATCTTCGTGAAGACGAAGCGGTCGGCCGACTCCCTGCAGGACCGCCTCGGCCGCGCGCTGCGGCAGACCGTGCTGGCGATCCACGGCGACAAGCTGCAGTCGAGCCGCGACTACGTGCTTGACCGCTTCCGCAAGGACGAGCGCGCCATCCTGGTGGCGACGGATGTGGCGGCGCGTGGGTTGGATATCAAGGACTTGGATGTCGTTGTGAACTACGACATGCCGTTGAACATCGAAGACTACGTGCACCGTATTGGTATGTTGCGTGAGTTCCCGCTACCCCGCTCTCGTTTCATCGCTTCACTTTGACATAATTAACGCTCCCCCTCCCCCCGTAATAACATCCCCCCCTCCCCCCACCTTAACTCCCATCCACTACTTGCGTGTGTGTGTGTGTGTACTGCGCCGTGCCGTGTCGAAGGCTGATGTCAGTGCGGCAACTGCAGGAGGAGAGAGAGAGCGAGAGAAGGTCGCAAGACGCCACTTCGCAGTCACGTCTTGCGACACTCGGCTCGAGCGGCGGCATGAAGTGCTGCCTTAACGCCTTCCACAACCAGCTGACGTTATCTCTTTTGGGCTCATTCGTGACAACTTAGCTTCGTAGTTTCAATCAGGCAGCGCCGCTTCGATGTGTGTGTGTGTGTACCCTGTGTGTTCCACCGGACGTCGACGCATCGTGTGCGCCGTCGTGCCTGAACATCTCGGTGCGTGCCCTTCTTGTGTGCTGCTGACCTGACCTTCGTTTTCCAGCTTCCTTCTCCGATGCGGTGCGACGGTCTTGAAGACACTCGCGGGCAGAGTCGTGTCTCGAACTCATTTGTTTGCATGCGAGTGCGCATGCGTGTGTTTGTGTGTACCTGTGCGCCACTTCGCCGCTCTTCTACCTTCCGCTTCCGCCCGCTGGGGGTGCGCACTGTACTGTTCGTGTGTGTGTGTGTGTTGTGTGTGCGTCCGCGCGCTTGTCGGCTAGCTGAGATGAAGTGAAGGCGCAGATGGCAGCACGTCACACGAAGCGCAACCGCGGCGGTCACAGCGGTGGCGGTGATGGAGGCGACGTGTGTTTGTATGAGAGCGTCAACGAGATCGGTGTGCGCCTCGCCCCACCCCTTCTCTCTCGTGTGCACTGTCGCGCTCCCTCGAACGTGGATGGGGATAGCGACGACTGATGTGTACGTGACGTGTGGCGATGCGACGGCGTCTGAGGAGAGCATCCGCGCACACGAACGCGGTAGGTCGACCTTAGATGCATGTGCTTCCACGGCGCGCGGACGCCTCCCCGCTTTCAGCTTCCGGCGTGCGTACCCCCGGGGCAACGGGGATACGCATGCGTGTGTGATTGTGTGTGTGTGTGTGTGGGGATGTCGATGGCTCACATCAGCGCTCCGTCGCTTCGCCGCTGTGCATCTGCACGCGCGCACCTTGTGTCTCTCTCTCTCTTGCTGAGGGAAGCGGTGTGGAGTCGCCGGCACGCGCTTGACGAGGTCTTGAGTAGAGCGATTCACACGAACGCCCGCTGCCCCTCTATCTCGCGCGCTCGAACACACACACACACACACATGCGCAGGCACGCGTAGCATCGCTCTTGGTCTTGCTGCCCCTCCTTCGCCCCCCTCCCCTACCCTACCCATTCCCCTCCCCACTCCCGCCCCCCGCGCCCTTGCCTCTCTGACCGCTTGCCCCGCTGTCCTCCTCTTCCATGTGTCACTCTCCCTCTGTGAGTGTGTGTCGCTCGACTGCAGCGCACCGACTTCCCCCTTCGAGCTTGTTTCTGCTGCGTGTGACTGCTTCCTCGGGATGCTCCGCTCTTGCGTGCACTCGTGTGGCGCCGCGGGGCGGGAGAGGGGGAGACAGCGCATGGACGAGGTCAGGAGTGAGGAACACATGAGAAGGGCTGAAGCCAGCACGGCTGGCAACGCGCAGTCCAACGTGGAGGCGGGGCGGGGCGGGGGTGTCTTCGCGTTGCTCGGCGCACGCGCGTGTCTGTGTTGGACAGGGCTGGGGTTGTGAGCTTGTGTTTGACGGGAGGTGTGTGGGGTCGACGTCCGTTGGTGCCCCCCTCCCCATCCGACGCAACCCACACGTGTCGTGGTGGAAGGGCTTGAACGGAGGGAGCGACTGAGAGAGCGGAGGACGAGAGACGACGGGTTGCTTAGAGGCGCCAACACGCAATGCAGCTCCGCCCCTCTCTCGCGCCGTTGCGCAACCCCCCGCCGATCACCGTGGGGCCCACCGTAGCCTTCCTCGCCTCACCCACCCACACCCACACAGTCCCACGCTGGAAGCGACGCATACAGAGGCGCTCGTTAAGCGAGAGGAGGTGGGACGGGGGACCCACGGCGAAGGCGAGTTGAGGGAACCACACAACCCACGAGGCCCACGCGTGCAGGCGGGGAGTGAGGCCAGGGACACAAGCAGGCACGCAGGGGCGGGGGAAGTGCGGAGCCGGCTTCGGCTTCCCAACGCACGTCCGCAGACGCGTACGCGCGCCATGCAGGCTAGCAACAATGAACTCAGCACGCAGGCATCCAGCACACGCACGCACGCACGCACGCACGCACGCAGCACGAGATACACGCCCACACGCGCGCGCATCCGCACGCAGACACACGCCACGGCCAGCACGCAGCGCGACACTACTCCGCTGGCCACTCCGCGAGCCGCAGCGACCCAATTTTTTCTCATCACCGGCTGCGCCTCGCCCCCATCCATGCTACCGCCTCCTCTGCTCCCGCTCTCTCCCTCTCTCTCCCCCACATGGTGCGCCCGCACACGCTCAGTGCCCCGTGCACCGCAGCTGCGGCGGAGGGGGGGGGAAGGGGAGGGGGACCTGCGGAGGGGAGTGTGGGGCGAGCAGGTGGCGAGCGGGGTGGCCTCTCGAGTGCCTCTTGTGCCTCTTGGCCCAGCCCCATCCAACCCGCTGGGCTTGCTCGAGATCCCTTCTTCGGCGCATCTGTGAGTCGCTCTGTTTTACCTCAAAGCGGTTCCTGCGCTCCCCTACGTCACGCACATCCATTGTCTCTCTCTCTCTCCTTTGTGCATTGCCCAGTTGTCTGTGTTGCCCCTCTTCGACCTCAGCTGAGTTGTGGAGTGCGACGGGCGGCCTCTCCCGTTCCACCCACGCTCTTGCTTGCCCGCTCTCTCGCATGCGTTCCTCTAACTCTTGTGTACTCTGCAGGGATGTGTGCCTCAGCGCTGTGCTTCGCCGCTTCTCGTCGCTCTTGTCGCACGGTGTGTGTGAGTGCTGGTCAGAGAGAGAGAGTGTGTCTGCGTGTGTGCGGAGGCGGAGGCTGGCGAAGCTTCTCAGACACAGTCACGCGAACCACACTATCGCACACACACGCACCGTCTGTGCCCCCGTCTGTGTGCCACTCCCACTTCACGTGGCTGCACCAGAAAAACTCCGCAAACACCACGTGTTGCGGTCTCACGGTCAGCCTTGTGGATGGTGTTGCGCGCCATCACCCGGGAAAGACATTTTGCGTGTGTGTGTGTGTGTGCGTATGTGTTATTGTGTGGTAGCTTGTAGCGGCTTCCCTCCTCCCGCCCCCCGCTCCCCCCGGCACCGCTCTCTCTGGCCCTCTCACCTGCACAGTGGTTGCAGCGTGTGTGTGCAAGTGTGTGTGTGTGTGTGTGTGTGTGTGTGCAGAGCTGCGCGATCGGCATTCCCTTGCGTTTTCGTTTTCTTCCTTTGCTGTTGTTTTCTTGTTGCTCTTTTCTCGCCTTCGCGGAAAGACTCCTCGCCCACTCTCTCTGCTCTCTCTGCTCCTCCCCCCTCTCCCCCCTCCCCGCTCTACCCCTCACGGGTGTCTCCATCCCACACACCACCACACCTCCTTACACATCCCCTGTGTGTGTGTGTGTCTGTGTCTGTGCCTCGTCGCGCCCGCGGTGTCGCCTTCATGTCTTCCGCTTCCCCCCCTTCCTCTCACATCGCATCACCGTGCGTGTTCACACACACTGCCACACGCGCACCAAACGCAACACGTCGCTGCTTCTGCTGCGCGTGCTGCTGTGATGCTGCTATGTTCACCACTTCCCCTCTTCTCTCTTGACGTCTGCGTCACACTGCATGCGTGCATGTGTGTGTGTGTGTGTGTGTGTGTGTGTGTGCGTGCGTGCGTGTGTGTGTGGGATGTGTCCCGCCCTCACTCTCGCCCGCCTTCACCTCCCCTGCTCGGCGTGCCTCGTGCAACCACACGCCACGCGTACGTGCCTGCATGCGTGTGCACGTGCGGCTCTCCTCCTCTTCCTTCCCTCCTCCCTCCACATGCGACCTTCACTTCTCCCCTCCCCTCCCCTCAACTCCAACACGTCCTGACAATACCCTGCAGGGCGTACGGGACGCGCCGGCAAGTCCGGTGACGCGTACTCCTTCGTGTCCTCGGCTGATAACAGCAAGACGATCCGCGACTTGATTGACCTGATGCTGCGCGCGAAGCAGGAGGTGCTGCCCGAGCTCTACGCGGTGTGCCAGTACGCCCGCAACGATAACGGCCGTGGCCGCGGGTATGGCGGCCGCGGTGGGTACGGCGGTCGCGGCGGGTACGGGCGCGGCTACGGCGGCGGCCGTGGCGGGTACGGCGGTGGCTACGGCGGCGGCCGTGGCGGGTACGGCGGCGGCTACGGCGGCGGTCGCGGCGGCGGCGACTTCGGCGGCTCCCCGGCGGGTGCTGGCGCCCCGCCCGCGCCGCGCGGCGAGAGCTTCAGCCCCTACTAGTGCGCTCGTGAGCGTGCGCTGTGTGCCACACGCGCCTCTCAGCCCCCCCTAAACTAGATGGTGTACAGGTCGTCTGTGCGTGTGTGTGGAGACACGGCGCCTGACGGCCTGCCTGGTCTCCCCCCTCCCCCCTGGTGCGGGTGGGCATCTATAAAAAAGTCGGCGTGTTGGCTGGTTGCGTAATTCTACGGCGCGGCCAGCTTCTTGTTCCCCAGATTCCTTTACAAGGCGGTGCTCCCCATCTCTCCCCCTCTCTCTTGCTTGTGTTTTTGCCTTCCCTTTGTGTGCTGTTGTGTTGAGGTCCCCCCGTGACTGTTCCGAGCTTCAGCACGGTGAGGCGTAGCCGCCAAGTGTTTCCGCGCTACCCCCCACCCCCCCGTCTCACGGCCCCCCCCCTGCCCCGTTCTCTTCCCTGCCTTTCTGCCCCCCCCCCTTCTCCGAAGTCCCTTCTGCAAAAGGCTTGCGGTCGCTATTGCGCGTCTGTTAACTCTAAGTCCCACCACCTCGCCGCTCGCTCCCCTCCCCCCTCTTCTTGCACACCTACAACCTCCGCAAGCGGCTCTCTGCATGTGTGTGTGTGTGTGTGTGTGTGTGTGCCGGGGCGTCCGCGCGAGGCCTATCTTGTTGTCTCCCACTCCCTTGTACTGGCTTATCTTCTTTCCCACTTCTTTTCTTCCTTGAGAGCTTAAGAGCACCGCCTTGTCTTCCGTTTGAGTGTGTTTGTGTGCGTGTGTTTGCGTCGTGCAGGAGTTTGTGTGTGTGCGCATGCGCGCGTGTGTGTGGTGTGGGTGTGTGGGTGCCGGCGAGTGTTTCGCGTTGTCGTCAGGAGATCGGCCATGCATGTTTGGGAGGAGTGTTCTGTGGCGTATGCGTGTGTTTGTGTGCACGTGTGTGTGTGCGTGTGTCTGTCAGGTGGGGCCCCGTAAATGCCGTGCTCCTTGCACTTATGAGAAGCACATTCACATGAGTTCACGGAGCCTGAGCTGCCGGGAGTCTTGCCGCACCCCCCCTCAACACACACACACACATCCGCCGCATCAGCCAAATCATCCACTGTACTGCGTCTCTCCTCCGCCTCCCCGCCTCCCCGCCTCTCCCCCCCCTTGTCCAGTGGATCAAGCACACACAAACACACACACTCACGCACGCACGCACGCACCCATGTGACGGGATGTCTGTGAAGGTGAGATGTTAAAAAGGTGATTATGAAGGAAAAGGCAAATACAAATGAGCTCTATTGGCTGCCCTCTGCGCGGGGAATGCAAGGGGACGGTCGCCGTGATGCACGCTTAAGGCTACCACGCACCACCCCCTCCATCAGCGCCGTGTCTCTCCATGCCGTACCTTCCCACTCCCCCCTTCTCCTCCCCTGCATAGACTTCATGCACCCCCTCCTGCCCCCCCCTCGTGCCTGTCACGCCCCCCTCCCCTCCCCCCCTCGCACTCTTCCTCGCACCTCCCTCCAGCTCTGCTTCGTCTTTGCCTCCGCCCTTTCCCGTCTCTTTTCTGCAGCTTGATGCTCTGCGTTGTGCGCGCACGCGTGCGGCGCAGGAAGGGAAGGGGACGGGGAAGGGCAAGGGAGGCTCCGGGGCTCGTAGGTGTTTGTGTGTGTGTGTGTGTCTGTACGTGTGTGCTGCAGTGGCGCGTGTGTCATGGAGCGAGAAAGTGGGGGGGGAGGGGGAGCCACTGTGGCATGGGAACGGGGGGCAGAAGGCGTGCGTGCCTCGAGGGGCGCGGAGGGGAGGGGGAAGCGAACACCGTAGCGAGGGCGCGCGCGTGCGTGCGTCGGTGCGTGGTGGGCCCATGTATGTTCCACCTCCCACCCTCTAACCCAGTGTTGATCCTGAGAGTTACCTGTGAAAGTGACGAAGAGAAGAAGAAAGAGAGAAAGCAAACCAACGGACAGTGAAAACTTGAAGCTAGTGTTGCAGGCGGGGCTGCCACGCACTGCGCAGCTGACAACCCGCCGACCTCCGTCCTCGATCAGCGTGAAGCATAATCTCCGTCGTGCATTCGCGTCGCTGATGGCTATCCGCTCGCACTCGTCGAGATTCGACGCGAGATCGTGTCGGGGGGGGGGGGAAAAGGGGCTTCGCTGAAAGAGAATGAGTGCCGGGCTGTCGACGTTGCGGGCCGGCTAAGAGGAAGTGTGTGTGTGTGTGTGTGTGTGTGTGTGTGTGTCTGTGTTCCATCGCGGAAGAGCTGCCGCACTTTGCGGTGCGCGGGTCCGAGACCGGTGCTGCTTCTGTGTCGTGTTGAGAGCGTGCAAGAGAGAGAGGGGATCGAGTTGGCGAGCACAGCCATCGGCGTCCTGAGCACGTGCCCCTACACATTCCCCCTCCCCGCTTCGAACATAAACGCACACATACACACACACACACACACAGGCACACAGACAACGGCTTTGCTGACTTGCACATGGCTTCGCGAGGTGCCACGTGTTGCTCCTTTCACTCACCCTCCTCCTCACCTTTCTTTTCTCAGCACACCGTGTGTTAGTGTGTGTGTGTGTCTCGTGTAGGAGCGGTGCAGTTCCGCATCCACGAAAACACGCCTCCACCCTGCCCGGGGTTTCGCTGCCGCCCTTCCTGTTCCTCGTCGTGCTCGTCGACCGCCTCTCGCGTCGCTCTCTAAAGTGTGGGGTGAAGAGCGGGACACACACACTCACCCCCCCCCCCCACACACACACACAGACAGGAACACAAGGACACTGAGCGCTGCCGCACCCTTTCCCCGATTCATTCGGTATCGACCTTCACACATTGCGCTGCTCTCCCGCTCTGCCTTCCTGTCGCACTGGGTTGCCGCACACGGCATCGATCCATGGAACGTGGCATCCCCGGCGTTGATGTGGCCCTGCTTCTCAATGTGACTCGCCGCCTGGCGGAGCGCCGGCTGCACACGTACGCGCCGGGTCTGCGCCGCTCCGCTGCGGCCCTCGTGCTTAGCTTCGACGATGGAACCCAGCGCACGGTCAGCGCTGCGTTCAAGCGGTTTCGCGAAGCGGCAGCGGCACGCACCCCGCCGCATACGCCGCCACCACCAGGCTGGGTCGAAGGCTGCACTCACCGCACCTCAAGCTCCTCCGCTGACTTTTTCTCAGCGTCCTCGTCACGCCACAACGGCGGCAGCAGCAGCAGCACACGAGCGGCTTCAAGCACGTCGTCACCGGGTGGCAACACCGTTCCGGCCTCGCACGGTCGCACCGACCCCAGCGCTTTCTTCGAGTACCTCGCTCAGCAGCAGCAGAAGGAGCAGCAGCGGGGACATGCGCACGGGGCGTGCGGTGATGCGGCAGAGTCCTCGGTCGTGGACGCCGATGCCCCCTCGGCGCTGCAGCTGCTCTTCCTCAAGCGGGCGCACATGGACGCAAGCCGGTGGAGCGGGCAGGTGGGCTTCCCCGGCGGCCGCCGCGACCCCGACGACCACGACGACTTCACGACGGTCTGCCGCGAGGCGTACGAGACGGTGGGGCTGCCGCTGCAGCACCAGCGCGAGTTCCTGTGCTTGGGCCGGCTGCCGGACTGGCGCCTGCAGAGCCGCGTACTGTCTGCCGGCGGCAGCGCAGGGGCCACGCCGAGCGGTGGGCTCGTGCAGGCCCGCTTCGTGTTCCTGCACGTGGGCGACTTGACGCCCGCCGTGCCGCTCGCGGCGCACGAGGTGGAGAGCGTGCGGTGGGTGCCGCTGCGAGGGCTGACGGCTGCTCACGCCGATCGCGGCCGCGTCGTCCACCCGCTCCAGAGCTTCGTCAGCCCGCAAGACGCAGACGTACGGCTCCTTCTGGCCGAGCTGCTTCCGAACACGTTCCTCACCTTCCCGAGTGTGCTGCTGCCGGCGCTTACGTCCGCCGATGCATCGTCTTCGCCGTCCACGTGGGCCGGTGCACCAGGGTGGCGCGTGTGGGGCCTGACGCTGCGCTCTGCGAACGAGCTCCTCGCGCTGGACAACCGACGGCCCTTCGACTGGCCACTGGTGGAGTCGAACAGCCGCGTGCTGCAGTACGGCCTGCTCTACCCGCTGCACGGCTGGTACGAGGTGCTGTATCAAGTGCACTGGTGGCGCGCGTGGCTGCGTGCGATGCTGCACCTTCGATTTCGGAAGCCCGACAAGAGCGGCAGCGCCACGGCGGCACCGTCCTCTGCCTCCACGGCGGCGTCCACGCGGTGGCATCAGGTGGTGAACGGGAGTGCGATGCAGCGCCGGTACGCCGTGCTGCCACCCTCGGCCGATGCGCTGCTCTTCGCTGCCCCGGAGCGGCCTGACGCGGTGCACGTCGGGTGCCTCGTCAGTGTCGTCGCGTTCGCCGTTTTTGTTGTGTATAGCATCGCGGCTGTCATCGCCACGCTGACCGCGGCGGTGAGGGCGGCGGTGGGCGTGGAGGCGGCGCTTGACCGCGAGGCGCGGCTCCAGGCGTACTACGACGCCAACACCCCGAGTACTGTCGTGCGGCTCACACGCCAAGGCCGGGGCGGGGTGGTTGATGCTGAACCGAGCTCTGCGGCGTCCAGCGGGCCAGGTGCAGCAGCAGCCCCTTCCTGCCTCGCAGCGGCGGGCCTCGAAGCAGCGCTCGAGGATGAGGCTCGCGGAGCTGCGAGTCGCTTGGACGCGGACAGCCAAGCAAGCAATGGCGCCCTTCCCACCCCCGCAGCGGTACCTGCGGCCGTGCCGCTCATCGTCACATCCCCGGTGCCCAGCCCCGGCCCTGACGAGGGCTTGCCAACGATCTCGCGACTGCCACGGGAGCACAGTGCGTGGCACGCACACACGTCGGCGCCTGCTGCGGTCGTGCCTGACGTTGCCTCTGCACCATCGCCATCGCCAACCTCGCTGCACCCCGGCCCGCGGCCACCCACGCGGGCCGTCATGGCGGCAGGTAACGCAACGCCGACGTTGGGTGCGGAGGGGACACCGGCTGACGAGGCGGAGATGCAGCACGAGACGGAGATCGAGGCGGTCATGCGGCGCTACCGGTCAACCGATCCCCGCCACGCCTCGTGAGGGTGGGAGAGAAGATGCGTCGATTGCCGACGTGTGCGAGCGCGTGCGTGTGAGGGCGCCTGCGCTCTTCCATCACAGACAAGATAGTTGTGCCACTGGCGAGTCAAAACTAGAACACACAAACACACACACACACAATGAGGTGGGCCATCACGTCTTGCATGCCGAAGTCGGGACCGACGGCACCCACCGCACTGCATCGCTGCCGCTTCAGCGCAGGCTCGGTAACGGCGCTGGCGTGCGCCACCCTCTGCACGCCGTCTTCGCGACTCCAAGAGAGGGAGAGAGCGGCCCATGCTCAGAGAGCACCCGAGCGTCCAGAACTGCCAGGGCCACAATCACGCTCGTGTTTCTCCCACCGCCGCTCGGAGCTTCCCTGCCCAATGTAGATGCGCCGTTGTGTGGCACGACTGCACGACAACACCCCCCGTCTCGTCACACTTCACTCACTCTTGTGTCCCCCCCCCTCCCACGCGCTCCTGCTTTGCTGCCCCCCCCCCTCTGCGTACGCGCTGCGGTGACGGCACAGGGATAGCGAGAAAGCGAGCTCACATACAGCACACCCACCCACACACTTACACACTTACACGCCTACACACCGTCCGCCACATATATAGGTGTCGCTCACAGGCATCGTCGACCTTCTGCCGTGGCACCTGCACACCATCTCACACCCCTGGCACAATCCTCACATTCGCTCTCTCGCCGGCGTCACGTACGCAAAGAGCTGGATCAGCGGTGCCGTCATCGCGTAGACACTACCTCCACCACAGCGCGTCGCACGCTCGAGGGCCCCTCCCTCAAGCGGACCGCACTCCCCCCCCCCGCCTTCTTCGCTTTCTCTCGCGCTGTTTCTCTCTTCTCCCTCTGTGCGCCCTCATTGACTTTCTCCATTTTTTGCTTTTTCGAACACTACCAACGCGTCGCCTTGTTATCCGGCTCTCCCTCCCCTCCCCTCCCCCCTCCCCCCTGCTCCCCCCTCCCGCGACCACATATACATTCCTGCGTGTCTGCCACCGTCTCCTCCCCCGCCCCCCCATCATTCCGTTTCGAATCGCTCGCTACGCTATCGGGCCTTTCCCATCACCATTCTCCGTTTCTCTTATCGATTTGAGTTCACCTCATTCCCCGCTCTCCCTGTCTTGCCCACACACGAGCGCGCACCGGCTGGCACGGAACGCCGTCCCCCTCCCCCCTTCCTCCCCTTCTCCGCCCTTCTCGTGTCCTAGTAGTGGCCCGGCCGCGTTGGCGCCTCTGCGTGTGCCTGTGCGTGTGTGTGTGTGTGCGTGTGTGTGTGTGTGTGTGTTAGGCCCTCCCCCTCATCGTCGTCTCGACTGTGTTCTTCTTTTGTTTTTGTCCCCTCTTCGTTTCGCTTTTCTTTCCTCTACGCCGAGGGCGCGTGTGTGTGTGTGTGTGTGGGTGTGGCGTTTCCGCGATCGCACGCGTGCAACTTCACTGACGTGGGCCACTGCTCTCGCCGCCTCTTTTCTCTCGCGCTGTCGGCCTGCGAGTGCGACTGCCGCCTCCCTCGTCCCACGCCTCGATCACCGTTGACGACGGCGGCGACGCCAGTGCAACCACTCTCACCCCCGCCACTGCGTGCGCGTGTGCACGCGTTCCGATCTCTCTCTCTCTTTCTCCATCTCTTCCACTTCTCCGCTGCCTTGTCGTTTGCCCTTCTTTTACACAGCGCCGCCCCCCTTCCTTCTCCTCCTCTCTGTGCTTTCGCAGACTGAGCTTGGATCGCTCGAGTCGAGTTTCTCTTCTCCCTCTTCGTGCCCTTGTGCAAGTGTGTCACACTGCGGAGCGCCCGCAGACCTTAGACCGCATTCCACGTCTCCCTCCACCCTTTCTCCCTCGTTTGTGAGGACGTCAGTGCCTGCGCGCAGCAGAAGCAGTATCAACCTACACGTCCACACCCGCACAAACACACACACGCACACGCAGTGTTGCCTAGGAGGGGGTGTCCTTGTGTGCGCTGTGGGGAGATCGATCTCGGAACTGCTGCACCGCATCGGTCCTTGTCCCCCCTCCCCTTTTGCGAACGCACCCGCACGGTGGCTCGCACGCGCGTCTACGTGCGCCCTCTCTCGATCTCTTTCGGCCCCTGGCGTGAAGAGGTCACCCGGCACTGGAGAACACGAGGAGGCCAACACACGCCGTCGTTTCACCCATTCACAGTTGGCACCATCAGCACCGCCCCCCCCATCTTGAAAACGAGAGAAGGAAGAGAAGTAAACGAAACACGTGTGTGAGCGTGTGCTTGTGTCGACCCCCTCCCTCCCCCCTCTCGGTGTTAGTGAACAGCTGTGCCCTGTCCCCTCCTCCTCCCCTTCCTCTGTCTTCCTCGTCCCTCTTCTCATTCCGGTTGCTCCCCTGATCATTGACTTCTCCCCTCCCCCCGCTTCTTCCCAACCGCTGTCGCTGTTGCCGTGGCGGTTGTGGCCGAGTTCTTAGACTTCTTCCGTTTCGTGTCTCCATCTCTGGCGCGTCGTGTTGAGTTTGTGTGTGTGCGTGTGTGTGTGCGTGCGTTTGTGCAGAGCTCCACGCGCACGCGGGCGCTCTCCCCATCACTCGAGCTAGAGCTACCCAACCCGCTTTCCCTCTCCCCCACCCCTGTGTCGTCATCCCGCGGCGCATCCCATTCTAACCTGGGCTGCCGTGTCCCCGCCTCCCCGCCTCGTCAGCGTCTTCCCTCGTTGGTGGAGTTCCTCTGGTGGGCGCCATGTCTGGGCTCGCCTACGCCGCCGCGAGCTACCTCGCGTACTTCTACGTGGGCGGTCTGCTCATGCGGCTGGTCGTGGTGCAGCCAGTGACGGACGGCAGCGCAGTGCGGTGGTGCTTCGCCAGCACCTTCGCCCTCAGCCTCTCCCTCTTCACCGCGGTCCTCGTGGACATGGCAGAGCCGCGGCTCTTCGCCTCCGCGGCCCCAGCGGAGGAGCGCGCCGCCGGCGCCTCCCGGCTCGCGCACTTCTTCGGGCTGCTCCACCCCGTCGCGCAGGTGAATGCGCGGGCCTTCACATGGATCCTGCTGGCCCTGCTGCTCACCGTGACGGTGGCGTGCCCGGTCGTGCTCGTGTGGTCCTGTATGCACCACGTCCTCTCGCGTGGGCGGCGCGTCGGTCACGGCAGCAACCACCGCCGCCGCAGCACCGGCGGCCCCGCTCGCGGGCGGTCCAGCTCACGCCGCTCCAGCGGTGCCTTAAGCGCGAGTCGGCGAGGCAGCGGGCGGCAGCGCACCGAGTCCCCATTCTCCTCCCGCGTGGACTGGTCGGACGGCAAGCAGTCGCAGCGGCGTCGCCGGCGGCGCGCGGTCCTGGTGCTGCTGGTCGTGCTGACTCTGCTCGCTGCGGCCGGGTTGTGGGCCACGCGAAACCACCGCCTCGACCCACGCGGGCTGCGGCACACAGCTGTGTCCTCGGCCCGGCGCTTCTACGCGTCGGCCCGGAGCCGCGCCGCGGCGCTGCGCGTGCCGCAGGAGATCGGCAAGACCGCCGTCGAGGACCTCGCCGATGCAGAGGAGGCGGCGGAGGCGGAGCTGGTGACGGACGAGGCCCCGGCGGTGGCTGAAGCGAGTACGCAGCCACTGCTGACCGCGCAGGGCGGTGCAGAGAAGAAGAGGACTGCGCCGGCAGAGGGTGGCGATGCTCCACCCGCCGCGCCACCCACCGCCGCCCCAGCGCCCCCGCCAGCACAGCCGATGCCGCGCGAGGCGAGGCTGACGCCGCGGCGCCTCGTGCTGCCTGTCGTGGACGTCGCCCAGACCATCTCCGTCCTCTCCCTCGACTTGCACGCCATCGTGTGCGCCCTGACGTCGCGCGTGGCGGTTGTGGGGGTCGCCATGATCGGGCTGCTCTCCGGCTACGCCGCCATCACGTCGCCCTTCCTCTTCCTCGCCCCGTACGCGTACTGGCGTGGCCGTGAGGAGGAGCTTCGTAGAGCGCAGACGAACTTCACCAAGAAGCTGTGCTACGTCCTCGGCGGCTACGGCGCGGCGCAGCGCCAGATCGCGTCGCTGCAGTACGCCGTCCTGCACGAGGAGTACGCCGCGTCGAGCGGCGCGGCGGCGGCGGGCGGTCCGGCGACGCCCTTCTTCGCGTCCGCGCAGACCCCCGGCTCGGTGTCCGGCTACGCTCCGTCGACCGCCGCGTCATCGGTGAGCGGGTACGCGAGCGTGCTGAAGGACGGCGGTGCCGTCCCGTACTACGCCAGCCCAGCCTACCCGGGCTGCACCAACGCCATCGGCGCCGGCGGTGTCGACAGCAACGCGAACGTCGGCTTCACCGCAGTGGAGGAGAGGCCCGTGTTCACCCCGGCTGGACGACCGAGCCCGCTCAAGTCACCGCAGCTGCAGGCGGGCCGTGCGACGGCAGCGGGGGGCGGCGGGGCGGTCGGGTGGCTGCAGCAGAAGCTGAGCAGCGCCGCCAACGCCGTCGTCGGGCGGGAGCGGCGCTCCCCCACGACGCCGGGCTCCGGCCACGGCGGCGGCAGTCCGGCGCAGTCGCGTCAGTTCGCCGTCTCCCGCATTCGCAAGCTGCGCGGCGAGGCGGCGGCCTCACGATTCCTTGCGCTCTCTCTCTACCTTCAACTCAACGAGGTGGCGGAGATGCTGCGAGAGGCGCAGCGCGGGTCGACGTGGGTCGGCCGCTGGTACGCGGCCCTCGGCGCCGCCATGGCGCTGTACTCTGCGGTGAAGATTGGGCTGACGGTGGCGAGCCTGTGGCTGTGGAAGGCGTCCACGCAGGACCCGGTCACCCGCGCCGTGTCGCTGCTCGAGGACGCCTTCATCCTGCGCCGCCACGACGGCACCGCCTCCTTCTCCGTCACGGCGGTCGAGGTGAGCACGCATGTCATCCTCGCCCTGGCGCTCGCCGTGAACGGGTGGATGGTGGTCAACTCAATCCGTGGGGCGCTGCTGGCGCTGTTCCACGTGACGATGTCGTTCAGCGGATCGGCGGTGAGCCGGCCGGAGACGGTGGCAGTGGCGCTGTCGATGCTGATTGGCGTGTACTTTCTCGGACAGCTGGTGCTGCTGCGCTCCTCGCTGCCAGGGAGCTCGTCCCGGCAGCTGGAAGGGGCAACGCGGTCGGCGGCGGCGGCGGACCTGACGAGCTCGAACGTGCTGCTGACGGTGCTGGGCTCGCTGCCGTACTACTACTACCAGCGCCTGAACGATTGGTGCTTCGTGGTGGGCTGCTGCGGCGCGGTGCTCACCCGCCGCTTTGTGATGCGGGACGCCGTCTCTGCCGTCGTGTACACCGCTAGTGGCGGGGAGGAGCGGTGACACACACGGCGGAGGCGCGAGAGGCGGTCGTGTCGAGCTCTCCCCCACTGTCCCTGCCGATGCGCCCTTCTTCGTTTCTATCTGATTTACGAAGCACATGGCTGTGTGCGCGTTCGTGTGTGACGGTGAGTAACTCTCAATCTCTCTCTCTGTGTGTGTGCGTGTCTTTCTCTGATTGAGTTTGCGTGTATGTGTGTGAGTGTGTGTGTGTGTGTGTGTGTGTGTGTGTGTGTGAGCGGCACACATCAGCGCTTTCACTTCTCCTCCTCCTCTATATCTCACTGCCTCCCACTTCTCCGTTCTCCCACCTCCCCCCCCCCCGTCCACCTCGCATCCCCCCCACCCCCCATCGGCCTTCCACCTCCTCCCCCCATGCCTTGCGCTTCCATCACCTCGAACGTCATACGTGAAGACAAACAAAGAAGGAGATGCAACAACTCGCAAGCCTGCGAAGCGCGCAGGCCCGCACGAGGTCAGACGCAAGACTGGCGCCACACCGGCCACGCCGGAAAGTCAACACGCGGGGACGCTGGTAGAGGAATGAGGTGAAGCGGCGGGTGCGCTGGGGGCCGGGCGAAGAGGAGCGGCTCTGGCGTGTGAGCCAGTGCAGTTGCCAGCCCGCACCTGCCCCCCTTCCCTCACTCCCTTCCTCCCTCCATCCCCGCGGCACTCAGACGGCCTTCCTCAGCGTTGCTCAACCTCACCGTACCCCGCGCACCGTACCCCGCGCACCGCCCCCCGAGGCGGAGGCGGAGTCCCTGTCGCCTCCCCCCCCCCTGGTGGGGCCCTGCACGATCGGCGCACCTTCCCCCCCTCCCCCCGGCCGTGGCGTGCCTTCCGCGGGCGTGCTGCGGATGCGGGTTGCCGAGCTCCTTCACCTACCGGCCCTCTCTGCCCCTCCCCTCCATTACACCCTCTCCTCCCCTCATCCTCTCTTCATAAACACACACACACACACCTACGCACTCTTGAACACAAGTGCCAGCCTCGCTCATCCCCTTCCCCCCACCCCCCGCACCACTGTGCAGCACCCACCCCTCCACTTCCGCTCTCGCGTGCTGCACCATCAGGGCATCATGGCATCCACGGTGGGCCGCCCTAACGGCTACCACAGCCACCCCGCCGCCGGCGCCGTGCAGACCGCCGCGCAGAAGGCGCTCATGCAGGAGCGGGCGTCCCTCACCTCTACGAGCACCGCCTTTGCGGCCACGCGACGCTCAGCTGCCAGCGCCGGGCTCGACTCCGACTTGGTCGCCGCGGCTGACGGAGGGCACGAGGATCACGACGGCACGGACTCGCAGCTGTCCTCCTCCCCCACCAGCGCGCAGGGGCAGCATGGGCACCGGAGCACACACCCCCACACTCAGCCACAGCAGCCGCCGCTCACGTCCGCCACCACGGCAGCCACGACGGCGGAGAGCAACAGCAGCAATGTCGCAGAGGGCATGCGACGGGAGTGGCGCTTCGCGCTTCAGTTCGTGCATCAGGCAGGTCAGCTGCTCGTGCAGTGCGCCCCTCAGTGGGAGTACGAGTTCATCGACATGGACTGCACCGCCCTAGGTCTCGCGCAGCGGGAGCGGACACCTGGGCAGATGGACGTGGCGCCGATGCTGACGGCGCTGTCCTACACGGACCGCACCGCCGTCATGCAGGCACAGCAGGGGCAGCAGGCGCCGCCCGGAAGCGCGGTGAGCTCGCCTGCAGCCATTGCACTCGCCATGCAGCACCGCACAAGCACAAGCCGCATGAGCCTCAACACGGCGCGTGACGCTGCAGGCAGTGCACGCGGTGCGGCGGGTGCGGCTGCAGCAGCGGCCGACCCTCTCGGCGCGCACCGCCGCGCGGACAACCGCTCGTCCGTCAGCTCTGTTTTCATGGGCGACTCCGCTGGCGTCGCGTCCGTCGCCGGCGGCGAAGACCGCGGCGATAGTGAGGCGTGGTGGGTGGAGAAGCTGAAGGGGGTGGAGCTGCTCTACTGCCACCCTCCGCCCGGCATGGACCTGGAGGGGTTCTGCAAGCGCTGCGTGCAGTTTGTGCTCAACGACCCACACGTCGCCAGCGTGGATGGCGATGTGCGACTCTCACGGCTGCGCATGGGTGACAAGCTCCGCTGCCCGCACCGGCTCGGTGGCCACCACCGCTCGTTCCAGTTCCGCTACACGGTGCGCCACCGCGCCGAGCTCCAGGAAAGCTACGTGTACGTGATTGGCGCCATTGCGGGGCAGCGCGGCTACCTGCTGCGTGCGCGCTGCACCGATCCCGACGAGCTCGAGGGGTACGTGCGCACGACGCTGCTGCCGGCCTACACGACGCCTGGCCGGGCGCAGTTCGGTGTCGACGTGACGTACCACAACGTCGCCCCGACGACGCTGCTGAGCGAGCAGCAGGAGGCGTTCGGTGAGCTGCAGTACGTCGACCACAAGGCCGCGATTGTCTTCGTCACCCCGCTGTTCCCGATGCGGGTGCTGCCAGACTATTCCCCGGCAGAGACCGTCGGCGTCGGCTCCATCACGTGCCTCACGCTGGAGCTGAGCGTCTATGAGCGGCTGCTGGACGACACCGTCGCGGCGGAGCTGGTTGGCGTCGCCAAGTACAAAGTCAGCCCAGTCATTATGTGCGTCGAGGTGGAGGAGGTGTCCCGCATGGGCTACCCGAAGGTGATGTCGACAGAGCAGTACAGCGACCTGAAGGCGGCCCGCATCGCCGAGGTGTTCGCCGACGCGAAGATGGTGGGGCTGCCGACGAACCAGTTCATGGGCGATCGCACCGGCCGCTCCCGCACCATGACGTTCACCTACGAGCCGCTGCGCTGCGTCGTCAAGGCGCTGATCACGTCGACCCTCGTGGGCAACCTTGGCGTGACGGCGCTGTACCTGACGCGACCCAGCGGCGGCGTCTTCGACGCGCACCTGTACGTCTTCCAGCAGCTGCTCGGCGGCATGGAGTACTTGCCGCAGAACAACTTCGCCAAGAACGCGCGGGTGAGCCGGTACCGCTCGCAGAACATACGCCTCGTCGAGGAGGACGTGCTGCGGGCGTACCGCATCAACAACTCCTACACGGGCGGCGTGGTCACCGGTGCCGGCACGAGCAGCAGCAGCGCCGCGGCCGCGGCCGCCGCAGGGGTGCTGACCCAGCGGGCCTCGACAGGTACTGCGGCGGCGTCCGGCACCGGTGGTGGACCTGGGCCGGCGGCGCCGCTGCACCCCACCATGTTTGCCGCCAAGGACCCCCGCGTCGTCGGCGCGGCGCGCGAGCGTCACCTGCACTTCCTGGCCTTGGGCAACGATGGGCGCGTGGAGGGGGGCATCGAGGCCCTCGTGCCGCCGGAGGAAGGCGGCTTCGTGGCCACCCGCCGCGGCACCCACGCACACGGCGCCTCACGCGGTGGTGGCGCGGCTGCGGGCGGGGAGGGGGACTCCGCGTCCACTGCTGCTGTGGCGGCGACGGCGGCGCAGGGCGCTGGCGGCCCGCGCTCGTCGCTCTTCTCCAACTCGATCCTCACCGCGTCGCTGGGCGGTGACGCCTTCATGGCTGCCACCGCGGCGAGTGCCGAGGCGATGACCAGCATCGACGCGGCTGCGGCGGCGCAGGAGCTCAGCACCCCCTCGGCACACAGCGAGTCCCGCATCAGCGTGGGTGACATCTCCCGTCTGATGGACAGCGGCAGCGTCGCGGGGGTGGAGCCGCCCAGTGAAAGCGAGGACGCACTCAGCACCGCGACGGGCGACGATCGCGACGCGCGGGGCTCGGGCCGCGAGTCGGGCCTCGTCGTCGCGCAGCTCGATGGCGCGGCGGTGGGGCGGCGCAGCAGCACTGGCCACAGTCGCCCTACCACACGGCGCCACCACTCCCGCGGGGGTGACGGCGACCACGCCGGCGACGACGCCCAGACGCAGGGCAGCGCACAGAAGCGCGGCGGTAGCGCCAGCGCTGCGGCGCCACCCGACCGCATCTCCACCGCAGCCGGCGGCGCGGAGACGGGGGACGGCCTCGTGACGCCCCTCGCGTCGTCGGCGTCGGCGCTGTCGGCGAGCAAGCTGCACGGCCGCATCGCTGGGGACAGCGAGATCGGGACGCGGGCGGCGACAGCGGCGGGCAGCCCCGATGCCGCGGCAGGGCGGCTCGGCTCCACGCAGAGCCCGGGTAGGCCCTCGACGGCGGCCGCAGGCGCACTGGACGGGGACGAGGCCGCCGCTACGAGCGCCGCGGCCGCCGCGCGGGTGGAGCAGCAGCAGCTGTACGAGCAGCTCGTGGGCAAGGGGGATCCGGCGGTGCAGCAGGCTTTGCGGGAGGCGGAGGGCGGCACCTTGTACGGCCCCTCCCTGCGCGACGTCTACGCCCGCTGCTGCGAGGCCCAGCAGTGCCGCCCCAACAGCTACCTCATGCGGAAGCTGCCCGCGCAACCCGAGTTCACGTACGCGGTGGAAGAGATTGATCTGAGCGCGAACTACGTGGGCCACAACGGGTTCGTGGCGGTGCTGCACCTGCTCGAACACCTGCCGCGGCTGCGGGTGGTCTACTTCAACAATATGTCGCTGGACAGCGTGGATGCGGAGAGTCTGTGCTACGTGCTGGCAACGAACCACACGGTGCGGGAGGTGCACCTGGAAAACAACACGGGCATCTCGCTTCCGTCGATGCGGCACTTCACGGCTCTGCTGCGCGTCAACAAACGCATCGAGGTGCTCGCGCTGTCCGGCACGCGACTAAGCCCGACGCTGGTGGCGAAGCTGCAGGAGGAGGCGAGCCATCCGCGCGAGTGAGACGACGGCGTCAACGGCGCGCGAGCGAGCGCCATCGCCGCCCTCGTCTCACCCAAGTTCCCACCTCTATCTTTCTCTCTTGTTTGCCATGATCACTTCCGATGATGTAGGATACATGTACGAGGCCCGCGGCCTGTGTGCGTGCTGTCGCCACAGTGCCACGGACAGCGCCCTGCGCTCCTTCTTCCTTCCGCGATGGTGCGCACTCCACCTGTTGCCCGTTCTACGCGAGGGGAGGAGCAGGACGCGCATGCGCGCGTGAACACTGTGCTTTCCCCGCTATTGCACACCTTCGCCGTCGTGGGCCGCGCTGTGCCCCGCCGGTGCTCTTGATGTACATAGATTTGCTGTTGCGTGCGTGCGTGTGTATGTGCAAACGCGGACATGCAGTCGTTGCGTGCAACTGTTGTCGCTTTCCCCGGTTGCACGCGGAGCGCTCGACGAGTTCCCAGGCAGTGCGGATCCTGCGTTCACAGCCTGCCATCTGCAGCGCCCCCCGCCTGCCCTGCCCCCTTGGGGTCCAGGAGGGTGGCACGTGTTTGTGTGGCCTCCCTCCCCCATTTCACCCGGCGTCCTCTACGCCATCTTGAACGGCCAAACATACAGAGATGAAGACGTAGCACTACGAACCCGCACTTCACCACGGCGCGCGATCGAAGACAGCGGGCTCACACGAGGGGTTTCGTGGAAGGGGAGCTTGTGTTGCACTCACGCTGCGGGCAGTCTGCTGCCCCGTCACCCCCTTCGCGTGTACTCCTCCACGTGCACCCCCCGCCACTGTAGTGAGGCGCACCGTCCCGGAGTGGTGGCGCAGCACTCTAGCACGCACCCCCGGGGGGGGGGGGGTTGCCCCCATCAACAGGGTGCCAGTACACGCCCCACCGCAGGCACGGGGTGGAGTGGGTGAGGGGGAGCCTCGTGGCGCCCCTTTCTCCAGTGTGTGTGTGTGTGTGTGTGCATGTGTGTGTGGGTCTCATGGCGCGGACTCATCACTCGGTGCCGCCCTTTGCGTGCGGACCCGAGTGCGCCGCCTCTTCATCACCTACTCTCCCTCCGCCTCCGCCTCCGCCCCCCCCCCCCCCTTCTCCCTCGATCTCCTCAGTTGCAACTGTAGTTCACCCCCCGCTGACCCGACACTTGCGGCTCACACGTCCGTCTTGAGTGCGTTGACAGTTCCCTTCTTGTGTGCCCTCTGCCCCCGTCCCGCCCCTCCCCACACGACCCGTGCACCGGAGCTTCCGCTCCCCCCCACCCCTCCTCCCCACACGGCGACGGCAACGCACACTGTCGTGCCGCACACGAGAGCCTTCATCCACCTGTGTCTCGCACCATCTTGTGGGCTCACGTATCCACGTGTGTGTGTGTAGGTGCGTGCGCTGACGACATCCATACCCCATCGCTCGCCGTGCTGCGCTCATCTTCGGCCCTTCTCCCTCTCTTGTGCCGGTGTTAACATCCTCTCCCCCCATACCCGTCTCGGCGCTATGTACCCCGACCGCCGCCCTTACGCGACCACCGTGCCGCACAGCGGCTACCGGCTGAAGCCGCTCGTGCCGCAGCCCCCCACCGATGCCCTTCTGATGCTCCGCTCTCACGTCGGCTTCGACGACCTGCGCGGCGACGTCAACGGCAGCGGCAGCGGGGCGGCAGCCGCCACGGTGCTGCGGCTGTCGGCCGGCCGGGGCCACCTCGCTGACGGAACGTCGGCGTCCTCTGCGGCGGCGGTGCAGCAGCTGTTGCCCGCGACGGACCGCAGTCCGCAGGAGGCGCTGCAGGCGGCGCGGCTGGAGCGGCCAATCGAGCACGAGTCGCTCGTGTACCACGGCTGCCAGCAGGCCGCCCTCAACGCGGAGCTGCGCGAGAAGGTGGAGGCGAAGAACAGCCGATGGGTGGCCCGGGTGGCGGCGCTGGCCTCGCTGCTGGAGGAGCTGCCGATGGAGGGGGCCGTGCACAACGCGCACGTGCTGGAGAGCCTGCGTACGTACCTGCAGGCCTACCGCTGCACCGAGGACCTGTCGGTGACCGCAGAGGACCTCGCGGCGCAGCTGACCCTTCGCACCCCCGTGCCGGAGATCGGGGTCATGTCGGAGGTGCCGCCGCTGCCGATGGACGCGATGCGGCGTGCCCTGAACGATCTGCTGCAGGCGCCGTATCTCCTCGCCCCGCTGGACGCGTACCTGACGCAGCTCAACCTGCTGGACAAGCTTAGCCGCCTCACATTCACGGGCGAGGGCGAGGTGGAGAAGCACGAGACCGCCAAGACACGCAAGCAGCGCCGCAAGGCCCCTGCTGACGAGCTCGTCCCCGCCGATGCCGCCGCAGTGGCCGAGGCCGAAGTGGTCGAGGACGTCTTCCCCGCCCGTGCCGCCGTCGCGCTGCACGAGCGCCTGCACTACAACCCGGGCGACTACGCCGAGCGCGAGCTCATGCGGTCGGAGGAGGCGCTGCGGGAGCTGCAGGCGCGGGTGCAGACGGTGAAGCAGCACAAGGAGGACGCCATCGACGCGGCGGACCCGCTCACGGCGCTGCGCAACCTGCACGCCCAGGTGGACTTCTCCAACGACCTGCTGCTGCTGTACAAGGCCCGCATGGCGCTCGTGGCCATGCACGCCGACGACACGCGCGACTTCCGCAAGGAGGTGGTGGACCTGATCGAGGACAGCCACCACGCCGCGCAGACCATCACCCACTACGCGAGGCAGGCGCTGCCGAGCGTGCAGCACGACGTGCGAGTGCTCGCCGACACGATCGATGGGTCGCAGAAGAAGCTCGAGGCGATGCAGGTGCAGGAGCGGGTAGCCGAGGAGGCGATGCGTGATAAGGTGTCCGACATGGACAAGCAGGCACAGGCGCTGTGGACGCAGGTGGGTGAGCTGCTCGGCAAGCTGTCTGACAACGCTCGCGAGCGGGCCCGCTTCTCGCAGCGGTGCATGTCGCTGCGCGAGCAGCGGGCAAAGGAAACGGCCGCGGAGCAGGCGCAGCTGCGGGCGCAGACCTCGCTCAGCGAGAAGCTGCGCCACTGCGAGGATGTGCTGACGCGCTGGACGCAGGCGGGGGACGTCTTTGGCAAGTATGTGGATGCGTGTGTGCCCAAGGTGCTCAAGCACCTCGCAGCGGTGGAGGAGGCCGACGCAGACCTCGCCCAGCGCGAGGCAGAGGAGTACGTGGGCTTCTACGAGCAGTTTGTGTACGCCGCCGAGGAGGCGCGTGCGAAGCGGCGCACGCAGGCGGACCGGATGCGGCTGCTGCAGCGCAGCGTCCTGCTGAACCAGGAGCGCGCTGAGGAGACGATGGACCCCGACGCGGCCGCCCACGCGCAGCGCCTCTCCGACGCGGGCCGCGAGCTGGACGAGGTGGAGAAGTACCTCCAGTACGTGGAGGACATGGAAGCGGACCGCCGCGCGGAGGTCGACCCGGTGCTGAAGGGCGTGCTGGTGCGTCACACGCAGGCGCAGCTGCCGGCGGCGGCGGCGAATGGGGATGGGGTGGCACCGGTGGACAAGGCACTGCCCACGCCTGGGCTTCTCAAGGACAGCGCGACTGCGGCGGACGAGGTCGATGCCGCCCCGCTGGACGGCGGGCTGTCGGCGGACGCGGCGGGGGAGGAAGGCGCGCTCGTGCTCGCCTCCGGGGACGAGAACGTGCCAGTGACGGGCACGGTGGCGCACCCGTTCGTGACGGCGCGCGTGATTGGGCTGGCGCACGAGAACAACTACCTGGACCAGCAGGGCCGTCTGGCGGAGCAGGAGCTGCACGCGGTGGAGGAGAAGCGCACTGGGCTGCGTCACAGCCGCGAGGAGCTGCAGGCGATGGAGAATAAGTACAAGAACGGCGACGACATCCGCGCGCTGCTGGGGCTGGAGCGCTAGGCGAGTGGCGAGGTCCCTGTTGTTGCCCCCTGGACTTCGGCCTCGTGAGCGGCCCTGTTGGGAGCGGGCGGGCGGCATGCCGTCGTCGACGCCCTCACCGCGCCGATGCGCACGAGTGCATGTCTGTGTGTGTGTTGAGGGAAGTGGGGTGGGGTGCGGTGGGCAGTGAGGTCTGAAGCAGTCTGGCGCTCCCCCCCCCTTCCTCACGTCCCTCCCTCCAATGACACGCCTTCTTCTTATTGTATTGTAGTTCTGCCGCCAACCCCTGTTCTAAACTCGCCGTCTCGTGATGTCCTGTGTTACAGGTCTGTGTGTCTCAGTGTGTGTATGCGTGTATGCGTGTGTGTGTGTGTGTGTGTGTGTGTGTGTGTTGCTCGGCGACGGCGTGGCCGTGACGGGCCCCCTCCCCCCGTTGCCCGTCGCTCACCTCCGCTGGTCGCGTTTGGCGCCGTCTGCCGCGGCTCTCGCCTTTTTCTTCCTTCCGCCTGCACCGCGTCTCCCCCCCCGCTGGTCTGATCGTGACACGGCGGTTCGAACGCAGATCGACTGCGCGGCCCCCCCCCCCTGTCCCCCCTCTTCAGCGCACCTTTCCCGGGCCCCGCCTGCCACTTGTTCTCCTTCGTTCTTCACGTCGCACGGAACAGCCTCGCCTCACGGCATCTCCTCCCTCCTTCGCTCTGCTCCGCCTTGATTCCCCCAACCTAAGTGTGCTGGCACGATGTACAGTATCATGCGCCGCTCGTCACGACGCGCCCAGCCACTTCCTTGCACGCGCTGTATGGGCTTCATGTTTGCTTCTCTTGTTGTCGTTTCTCGCTTTCCACTCTTTGGCGCTGTACTGCACTTACGGTGGGTGCGTATGTGTGTGTGTGTGTGTGTGTGTGTGTTTGCATACGGACGGTGACGGGGTGCGGAACACCCACACCCACACCCGCAGCTCCGCGCCGCCCCTACTCCCCCGCACACTCCATTCCCTCACACACGTGCGCGCGATTGCGGCAGCGCACCACCGCGTCTGAGCACGCGGGGCACTGGAGGCCCGCTTGCCGAGCGCGCTCGCATCTCACACCGCCCCCCTCCTTCTCCGCCTTTGCACCTCGCTCCGCATTCCTTCCTCGCACTTCACATGTAAAGCTCCAGCAGATCGCACGTCACGTGTGCATCAAGAAGAAGGCGAAGACAATAAAGGAGAAGTGCGAGCCTGCTCACAGCGAAGCGGGTTCACGATGTGAGGCGCAGCTGCGTCGTCGCGTCGTGCTGGTTGTGCACCGATGCTGCGGCGGCACCCCGTCATGGACCCCCTCCCCTCGCCCTCGATGGTGCACTCCCTCAACTTGCATGTCTATGGCTTCTCTGCTGTGGGCAGAGGGGGTCGTACGCAGGTGAGAGTCGGGGGACTGGCGTGGGGCGAGGTGGGGGGAGGGAGGCAGTCCGGAATGGGCTTCGGCTGCGCGGCCGCCACCTTCGCCACTCGCACTGCGTATTCGAACGCAAGGGCGCACGCGAGCACGCGCGCGGGCACACGCCGTGGCGTCGCGCTTTTACGTTGACGCCGATGCCGGTGAGCTCCTACTGGATGGCGCCGCTGCCCACCTGCCAGCTCCTCTGACTTGCGGCGGCCGCGTCGCACACACGCGTGTGTGTGTGTGTGGTGACAGGGTCCCCTGCACCTTGTAGAACAGAAGTTGCAGGAGTACTGCGTCACCACCGGTGCCCTTCTGCCTAATCCGGTTTGCGCTCGTGCCGGCGGATGCCATCACAACTCCCATGAACCCACTCCGCCTTTCGCCACACGCACATACACACACACAAACAGATCGCTGGTACCAAACCCAACTCTGCAGAGGCACCCTCAGCTTCTGCACGTAAGATCTCCAGACCGCAGCACAGGCCGGTGCCCTCGCTCTCCTTCTCGCTATCTCAGCAGCCTACCTCACTCTCGCACCTTTTCTCCCTGCGTGTGCGTGTGTGTGTGTGCCTCGCTGAGTGCCGCACCGGTGTCCTCCCTTCTCCTGGACGCGACACGCGGCAGCACACAAGCACGTCTCCCCCACAGGCGCCATGGAGTACGAGCAGCTCGAGTACGGCCGCCGCGTCGTGACGGAGGCGATCCGCACGCAGGACATCAACGGCTACTACGACATCCTCGCCCCCGACGTGCTGCTCGTCACCCACTTCCCGTACCCCAGCATCAGTCACGACAGCAACGTGCAGGGGGTGCAGCGGTGGGTGGAGATGTCGGAGCAGCAGCACATGGCCGCCGTGCGCGCGGCGACCGCCGCCGCAGAGGCCGCCGCGGCCGCGGCGAGTGCGGCGACCGCGGGCGGGCGGGGGGTCCTCCGCGGGGGCGGCAGCGTCGCGATGGGCGCCTCCGCCACCGGAGCGGCAGGTCGCACGTCCAAGGCGGCGGGTGCCGCTGCTGCAGCAGGGGGTCGGTCCGGCAGCGCGGCCTTCAACCAGCGCCGACGGGCACAGGAGCTGCTCCAGCGGCAGGAGGCGTGGCGGCAGGCGCAGCAGCGCCGCTACGAGGCCTTCCGCAAGCGCCGCGAGCGCCACCACCGCACCGCCACCGGCGACGAGGAGGACGAGGAAGACGAGAAGTCTGCCGCAGGGGCGACCGGCGGCGCCGACGCGGCCCTCAACCCGACGAGCCCCCTGCGGGGCACCAAGACGACGTCGCCGGCGGTGACAGGCGGCAAGTCGAGGGCGCCGGCCCATGCCGGCGGCGCACCGGCCCTCAGCCCGGCCGCAGCCGCCACCGCCCGCGCAGCCGCAGGCGTTCGCTTCTTCCAGGAGCAGCAGCAGCGTGAGGCGCAGGCAGCCGCGGCGGCGGCAGCGGCGGCGATCTCACCGGCGAACGCGCAGGCCCGTGCGACGTCGATGGTGGGGGCGAACATGCCCGACCCGGCGGCGGCGTCTGCGGCAGCTGCGGTCGCGGCGGCGGCGGCGGCGCCGCAAAAGGGCGGCACGTCGTCCCGCAGCGAGCCGATTCCCTACGAAGACGCCGTCACCGTGACAGAGGGCAAGCTGCTGGTGTCGTACCGCTTCTTCGAGTTGCTGCACTGGGCGGCGGCGGCGGGGGGCAAGTCGCCGGCGACGGCGCACATCGCGCCGGTGGAGATGGATCTGCGGCTGCGCAAGGACATCCTGCAGGAGGAGGAGATCCTCGTCCCGCCGCCCGCGCCGACGTCGGTGCAGGAGGCGTACAGCCAGCTCGGCCGGCAGTTCACGGAGCGCAACCAGCCGCTGAGCAGCATGCAGGTGATCTTTGGCGCCGACTACCTTCTCTTCGAGGACGTCATCTACTTCGACGACGGCCTCATCGTCACGGTTCACCGGCGCATGCTGACGGTGCCCGAGGTGCTCGCGCGTGCCGCGCCCACCGGTGCCTCGCCGGGACAGAGCGGCCGCGACGGGCCTGGCACCGCCGCCTCGCCGCCGTCACAGCAGCAGCAGGTGCGCCTGTCCGAGAAGGTCGGCGGGGCTGCGGGTGGTGGGAAGCGCGGCCAGAGCCTGGGCGCGGCGAGGCCGGAGCAGGTGTACCACGCGGTGGAGGCCTTCTACGGCCTCACGGCAACTCGCGTCGACGCCTGCAGCAACGCGTGGGCGCTGCTCGACTACTCGTTCGTGGAGGCCACCGAGCCGGCCATGCTGCTGCGAGTGGCGCCGGTGTCGGGGCACGTGCACGTCAACCGGCTGCCTCGTGTCGCGGCCGATCCCCGCCTCACGCAGGGCGTGTTCCTCAACCAGAGCAACGACCCGACCAAGAGCGGCGCGTCGGGCTCGCCGCGGACGCTGATCAAGGCGCGCAACAAGAACGGCGAGGAGGAGGCCTACGAGTTCGAAGCGAAGCAGCACCGGTTTTCCGTGCTCGCCGAGGGCGGCGGCGGTGGGGAGGGGGGCGCGGGCAGCGGTGCGGGGCCGGGCGGCATCGGGGACGATCAGCTGGGCCTCGGCGGCAAGACCGGCCCCGGCGGCGGGGGCCGTGGCCGGAAGGGCGGCGCGGACGGCGGGGCGCTGCAGTCGCAGCGGTATGACGCGTCCTCGGTGCGCATATCTGGGTGCCACCTGCAGGCCAAGGTGGAGCAGCTCGTGCCGGTGCTGCACCGCCTCATCGCCAACTGCGTCTTGACTCTGCATACGCTCGACCTCAGCCAGAACGACATCTCGAGCCTGCCCGACCTGCGCATGCTGCCCCTGCAGATCCTCAGGCTGCACGGCAACGCCATCGCGGACTGGCGCGTGGTGGAGCAGCAGATCGCACCGCTGCCATACCTGTCCACGTTGACCCTGCACGGCAACCCCATCGCCGCGGACGTGGACCTGCGGGACGCGGCCAGCGGTGCCCACGCGCCGGCCGTAGCGGCGGTGCCCTCGGGCAAGGCCAACGCGCGTGGGGCCACCGCCAGCAGGAGCGCCACCGCTGGTGGCGTCGCGACCAGCGGTGCCGACGGCGGGAGTGTGTACTGGAAGCGGCTGCTCGCGCTGCTGCTGCGCAGCCCAACGCGGGTGGTGCCGCTGCGGCAGGTCGACTTCGTGACGCTGACGGGGCTGGACTACAACCTCGCCGGCGCGTACGAGATGTTCACGACGGGGCAGACGGGTGTCCTCAACAAGGCGCGCTCGGCGATGGGCAGCCGCTCGCTGGGCCAGTCCGGGGCTGCGGCAGCCACGGTCAAGTGAGTGCTGCGTCGCGCAGTGCCTCTGATCACTCCCCGATGCTTGGCCACGCGCATCCCCTTCACTTCCCTTCGTTGACTCGAAGTCTGCGTCGGCGACGCAACACGCGTGGGCGTGTAGCACGAACCTCGGCGGCGGGTGGGGAGGAGGAGGAGGAGGGGGAGGTCCGCATGGGCTGTTGCTCTTTCGCGATCGGCGAGCTCGCCAGCCACCACACGTGCGTGGCATCGCCGACTGCTGCACGGCACTCATGTACAGGTTTCAGTGCGCCCCGCTCCGCATTTCTGTTGAATTGCTTTTCTCGTTCTCACGGCACACCTGCACCCCCCCGTGTGTGTGTGTGTGCGATTGTGTGTGCATGTAAACAGAAGTCCGCGTTGTGTACGTGCTTCACTGTCTCTCACGCAGGCACTCCCTGCATCCCTTGGCGCAAATCACACACGCAGAGAAACTCACACGCGCGTACCAGACACACAAACGTAACAAGCGAGGGTGCGGCAAGTGCGACCGCCGCGCGCGCAAGGAAGGCGGCGGGCTTCGAGGCTGCTCTCGTGTTGCCTCCTCCGCTTCTATGAGCTATTCCGTGGATGTCTCACTCATGTACATACCATTGGCCTGTTCATAAAAAGACGGCCCATCTCGAGAACCAATACCAGTCCAACACACGTGCCCCACCCCCACCTCTGCCGCTCTTCTCCGTCGCTTGCCGGACTGGTGCAGGATGGAAGCGGGCGTGGCCGCTCCGTACCCGCCTCCGGTTCTCCAGCCACTGCGCCGGCGCGGTCACGGTGCGTACGGGGTGGGGGTGGGGGGGGGGTGCCGAGAGGTGGCCGTGTGCCCCTCGTCGATGGTGTGACGCGCGAACGCTTCCCTCTGCAACAAATTTGTTGGTCGTCGAGGCCGCCAGCTCCATGCGGCTCGTGTGTCCGATAGTGCGCGAAGAGAGGGACGGGGCGGGGGGGAGCAAGGAAGGAAGGGACGGGGGGGGTTCTTCAAGGTGGCCGGACTCTACGTCTCGCACCGCGCTTGCCCGCATCCTACTCCCCCCCCTCTTGCCAGCCTACGTGCGCTGATGTCTACACCGTGCTCCTTCAACCCTACAACCCTCTCTCACTTCACTTTCACGGGCATTGCCCACACACACACACACACGACACCACGTGCGCGTCTGACGTGTGTTGACCCACTGCATCGGCTCGACCCGGCCCTACCTCCCCCGTCACCAGTGTTCGCTACACTATCGCTTCCATCAGCCCCTCTGTGCTTCCTCTCCCGCTTCGCTCCCCCCCCCCCCCGCCATACTCCGCGTACCAGACACAGCCCCTCCACCACCTCCTCTCGCACCCCTCCCCGACACGCAGGACGCAAGTAGCCACAACAGAGCGACCACCATCATCAGCACAGCACCGTCACCAGCAGCTGCTCGCACCTCCGCCATGTCGTCCTCGTCCACCACCGTCGTCGCCGCCCCCGAGGCGTACACCAAGGCGCTGCTGCACTGCTACAAGTACCCCACGCAGCCGGTGATGGGGATGCTGCTCGGCAAGCGACTCAGCGATGAGGCCGCCGCGCAGGGCGGGACCGGCAGCGCGTCGGCCGCTGCTGCTGCCGCGGCCGCGGCGAGCTCCTCCTCCAGCAGCTGCTACGTGTGCGATGCGGTCCCCCTCTTCCACACGCTGCCCATGACGGCGCCGCACCCGATGCTGGAGGTGGCGTGGGCGCACGTGCAGTACGCGGCCAAGACGACCGGCCAGTCGCTGCTGGGCGTCTACGTAGCAAACGAACGCCTCATGGACAGCCACGTGTCGCCCATCGCGAAGAAGGTGCTGGACTCGCTGCAGTCCCGCATGCCGTCGCAGACCAAGCTGCTCGTCTGGTTCGTCAACAACGAGTGCCTGACGTCGCCGCCGACGGGGCTGGCCATCACGACAACGACGGCGGACCGCTGCTCGTGTGAGCGCACGATTCCGCTGCCGTCGCAGGCCGCCGCCGATGAGGTGATGACGTTCGGCCGGTGGAACTCCGACACGCTGGCGCCCGAGGCGACCGTGACCGAGGAGATCGTCATGGAGTGTGTGTCCAACGCGCTGGACGCGTTTGCGCACTACCGCATCGCCGACCTCGAGGACCACCTGGAGGACCCCGCCCTCAACTACCTCGAGCAGCCGCTGAGCGCGCTGATGACGCGCAAGTGAGCCGCGCAGGGACACGAGAGAAGGCCGCCGGTGCTCCTGGGGGCGTGTTGGGACGCGAAGAGAGGGAGGGAAGAGAAGCGCGTGGATCGATAAAACTGAAGCTGGGTTTCTACTTGTGTGCAGAGGTCTTTGTACGTGTGTGTGTGTGTGTATGTGTCTCGGATGGGCTCGATGTGTTGCCGTACGTGCAAGCCGAAACTAAAGCAGAGAGACAACAAGAGCGTGTGTGTGTGGGTGACGGAAGATGGACGTGCGAGCGCCGATGTGAAACGGAGCTGCACACGTCGCAGTGGCATAGATCGACACGGCGAGGGGGGGGGAGGTGCCACGGGTCCAGGAGGACACCCTCTGACGTGCAGCGCGGTTGGAGGTGGGCAGGGGCGTCCGCAGTGTTGCCAATGGGAAATGATGACCCCCGAGAGGAAGCCCGCAAGAGTGTCCGCCGGCGCTGCTAGCTTCACCCGCCGTGTGCGGTACTGCCTCCTGCTGTGTTGATGGTGTACTCCCTCCCTCCTCCCCCCTCCCCGCCTTCCCGCGGTGAATGAGGGGTGGGGGCGTGGCTCACCGTCGTTGCGAGCCACGCATGGCGGTGATGGCTGCACGCGGGGGGGGGGGTGGGGGAGGGGGGAGGCCTGTCTCACACGGCACCCCACCTGCACGTGGGTGCGTTGCCGCGCCTCCCCCCCTCTCTGTCTTGTGTATCTTGTGTGTGTGTGTGTCTTGTGTGTGTGAACGCTCTAAAGTGAACCGAGAGAAGATAGCAAAGGTTGGAAGCGCGCGTAAAGGTGGCCACCATGGTGGACGACGCTGAGCGGCGAGTTCACTGCATCCTCAGCCCTTCTGGAAAGCAGGGAAGGGGGCTTGCGCGCTCCCTGTGCTGCGTGGGTGTGTATGTAGGATGGGGAGGGTGGCCACCTACCTTCCCCTCTTCGTGCCGCTTCTTCTCCGCATCTGCTGATGCACGCCGGGGTCCCTGTCGCGTCTACGGCAGGTCTACGGAGTTGTCTCGGTCACTGGAATGCGCTGCTCATGACCGCACAAACCTTCCCGCCCCGTTGCGTCGTGACGGGGGAGGGGGAGGGACAGCAGCTGCGTCTCGTGTGTCTGTCTGCGTGCGTGTGTGTGTGCGTGTGCCTGCGCTGTCCGCCGCTGCTACACGCCACGGCGTATTCGCACTCCCCCCCTCTCCTCTCACTCCTCTCACTCCTCCCTCTACCCTCTTCTCCGCGCCAACCACACCCACCCGCACCCGCACACACACACACACACACACACACGCATCACACCCATCCACACACACGTCTACGTGCGCACACGCCAGTCAGGGTCCGTAGCAACAACGTATTCGTCCACCCCCCCTACCCAACCGCCTTGGCTTCTTTCCTTCTTCTAGCTTTCCTATCTCCACCCCCACCCCCTCCCCCGCTCG
>JASAOO010003319.1:0-40636 GCA_030849075.1 Zelonia costaricensis | reverse complement strand
TGTTGGGTGCGAGGCTCGCGGCACTGATGGCGTGGGTCCCGGCTTCGCAACACGCACACGCGCCGCAGAGCAGTCGGGCATCTGCGCCGGCGGCAGTAGCCACGCGGTGCAGGCATACCACACGCAGTGCAAGAGATGAATTGCGGAGTGACGCACAGTGTAGTGATCCCGCCGACAGTCACCCTAACGCACGCGCACACATCAGCGTGAGGCAGAAGACGTGGATTAGACGAGGCGCACGCAAACTGGCTACTGGCAAGAGAACACAGCAAACACACAAAGGGCTCGTAGCAGGCGGCGGCGCTGGCGCGTTGCACGGCCTCTGGGTGCACCGTCTCTCGGTGTCGGGGCCGTGATTAACACCGATGGTGAAGAGAAAGCAGCAAGCCCCGAAGAAAAGGAAACGAGAGAGAGAGACGCAATCACACTCCATCATGCCTCGGGAAGGCAGTGGGCATGACGAGTGCACGCAACGCGTAAAGAGCAAGAAGACGGACACAACAAACACGGGCGGCACAAGGTGACCGCCGCAGCCCAAGAGAAGCGTTTCTTGTGCTGCCGTCGAAGCACTTACGCGCGGTGCACACTAGCACCACACATGCACAGAGGAGCAACAAAGACAGACCCTGAGTCGGGAGTTGAGCCCATCAGAGGCACCGGCGCAGCGCCCAGAGTGACGGCTCGCGGCGCAGAGAAACAAGAGGAGAGCAACGGAATTATAGCAAACGAAGAAAGGAAAGGGAGCACTCAAGCAGGAAAGACGCTGCAGCGCCCGCTGCCGAAGGCTGCGCTATGTGTTTTGGCGTGGCCACGCGGAAACAAGGCGTGGAGCGCTGCTGCCCACTCGACGAAACCCCGGGCCTCACACGCACGCCAACCACAGGCACCCGCTGCGTACGGCTCGCTGAAAGCGGAAACAGCAACTTGTCAACGTGCCAGCGAACAAAAAAGAAAGCCAGCTTTGCGTGTGGCCCCGCACGGGTTGAGACCATACACCTGCGCAGGCACAACGGCGCAAGCACTTCAAACAAAAAGAAAAAATGAAGAAGCGACACGCAGGTGAGACAGCCGCAGTGGCGATTCCCCACGCTTCGGGCGGCCCCTCCCTCCTCAACGCGATCCTTTGCCATTTACGAAGACGTCGGCGAGAGCCCTCGGTGGCGTTGCGCCCCACGTCGGAGCGGTAGCCCATTCAAAGCACCGCACAGCCGATGGTGTCGGTGCACGTGGGTGGCAGATGCCCACTGCGGCCATGGACAGCGGAAGCCGCACCGCTTCCTTCAGCCCTAATCGTCTGTAGCGCGGGCGCGCCAGCCAGCTGTGCGAGGGTTCGCAAATCCTTGCAGTCGGTGAAATCGACAGTGCAGAGGCGGGGACACGTGCGCAGGCCGTCAAGATCCTCCACGCCGGTCTCCCACGCGCAGATCGTGTGCAGCTGCGGTGCCCCAGCCAGCCCTGCCAGACTCTTCAGCTTTTTGCACCAGCCGAAGTGGACAAGCTCGAGGTTCGGGCACGTGCTCAGGCCGTCGACGCTGCACACACAGGAGTGCTGAGCCTTCAAGGTTCGCAGAAGCGGTGCCCCTGCGAGCGACGACACACTGTGTAAGGACTGGCAGTACACGAGATCGACGTGTTCGAGTAGGGGGCACATGTTCAGGCCATCAATGACTTCAATTGCGCTGAATCGGGCCTCGACTGTGCGCAGTCGCGGCGCCCCCGAAAGCGGCGCCAGGCTCTTCAAGTGACGGCACTGGTTGAAGGTGACGGACTCGAGGAGGAGGCACGCGCCAAGTCCGTCAATGCCCTCTACGCTGGTGCCGCTCACGTCGACGTTCCGCAGACTTGGTGCGCCCGCCAGCGCCGCGACACTGCGCAGTTCACCGCATGAGCTGACGTTGACGAGCTCGAGAAGCGGGCACGCACCAAGTCCGTCGATGCTGCGTACGCCGCTCTCTCGTGCATCGAGATGTCGCAGCGCGGGTGCCCCGGACAGAGGCGCCAGACTGGTTAGCTGCTGGCAGCCACTGAAGTCGGCATACTCGAGGCGTGGGCACGTCTCGAGGCCATCGATGACGCCGACGCCGCTCTTCTTTGCGTGGATGGCCCGCAGCACGGGTGCTCCAGCCAGCAGCACCACACTCGTCAAGCCTGTGCAGCCGTCCAAGTCGACGAAATCGAGAAGCGGGCACGTACCGAGATAGCCGGTCTCCCGCACACCGCTCCTGGTCGCCTTCACCGTCCGCAGCGCCGGTGCCCCTGCCAGCCCTTCCAGACTCCTCAGACCCCTGCAGAGTGCGAAGTCCACAGATTCGAGCAACCTGCACGCGCCGAGGCCGTCGATGGTCACGACGCCGCTGTCCGTGACTCGAACCGTGCGCAGCAGCGGCGCTCCTGCCAGCGGCGCAAGGCTGTGCAGCAGCGCACAGTCATGCACATCGAGCTGCACAAGAGAGATGCAGCGGTCGAAACCAGCGAAAGACGCAGCCGCTGTTCTGTCCAGGGACAAACACCGCACGTAGGCAGCAGACACAAACTCCGCCATGTCCAGCGCCGCGACGCGCGGCTGCTCCAAGGACAGCGAAGTCAGCCCAGGCAGCCACCGGATGAACCGTAGCGTGGCTTCGCTGCAGCCGTCCACACGGAGGATGCGAAGGCGGGCTATCTCGGATGGTGCCACCTCGTCAAAGATACGGTGCCTCTCGTGCAAGTCAAGCACCTCCAGCTGCTCCACAATCCTCGGTGGGACTCTCGGGGCAGCAGTGTGCGTATCGCGCAGTATCACTGCGCGGAGCCTCGCCAGGACTTCCGCCGGAGCGCCCAGCATCGCCTGCAACGCATCTGAGCCGTAGACCGCCACAGGAAGCTCGCACTGCGCCAGCCACCACGCCGTCAGCTCCAGCGTACGCACTGGGCTGTACGTGGCACGCATGTGGTCCCTCATGTACAGCCCGTATCGCAGCTCTTCTTTGTCAGTCTCGATGGGCAGCAGGGCCTTCTGGACGAAGCGCATCGGCGCCATGGCGGCGTACACACGCGCCCTCTTCGACACCGCCCCCACGGCGAGACTCGGCCGGGTGTGGGAGAAGCTCAGCACCTGCGCCAGCGCATCGCGGCCCAGGCATGCGAGAAGTCGTGGGCCGCTCTCCTCCTCCAGCCAGTGCCTTGAATCGCTCGGAAGCCCGCGGTGTGCATGGCGGAGGGTGCGGAGTAAGGAGTCCATGGTGAAGCGGTGAGCTCCAGTGAAACGAAGAGGCTGACGTAGTGGGTGTATCCGAGAACAGTCTCGCAAGTTGGCCGTGACGGCACAAAGTGCTCTGGTGCGGTAAAGGAGTACGCGGAAGCGGAGGCGCGCGAGAGGGTCGGAGTGTTGGAGCACATCGCAAAGGGGGCGTCTGTGCCTCTGGTGAAACACTGCACGTCAGGTGCGCGCTTTAGCACGCGGCAGTGGGTCCCCGTTTTCTGGTTGTGCGAAGGGGCGGAGCACCATGAGTAAAACCGTGTTTTGATTGGTTTTGTTTTTTCGCGCTCGTTTGCTTGTTCCGTTCTTTGTTTTTTGTTCTTTTGTGGGGGTGCTGACGGTCAGATCGTCTTGATTTGATGAGCGTCCGTCAACGCGGGGACGGGAGGGGGCGCAGCACCACGTCAGCAGCCGCCTTAAAACGCCGCCAGGACGCTTTTCTACAGTCATTTGGTGTTGTGGTGGTGCTCTTTACGAAAAGAAGGTGCGCCGTCCACGGTTGGGCGGCTTACAGAGTTGAAGTCACAAGTGTGGTCCTTCCGATTCGGCGCAGTTAGGTGGGAGGGGGTGAGAACGGGGAGCTTGAGTTGAAGAAACAAGGAACACGGAAACAACAATCCAAGGGGGGACATCGGGGTCCATGGAAGGAAGGAAGGAAGGAAGAGAGCCAAAGGCGAAGCGGAGAAGGAAGGGCGCCGCCCGGCGAGCGGGCTGCAGCAAGTCAAATAGGGCTGGCAAAGCGAGAAGCGCGAGAGCCCCTCCAGCAGGAGGAGGGACCACGCCTGACAGCAACGGTTTAGCCAAAGTGCCAGACACACAAGCACACCGCAGTGAAACGGAGGAAGACGCAGCCTGCTTGCCGGGCGGCGGGGGGAGAAGGGGGAAGACACGGAGATGCGGCATGGTGCGTGGAAAAACGAACGGTGCGCTGGCCGAAGAGCACCGCAGTCACTTGAGGAGGCTCACCGCCCTCTCGACGTCGCGGGGGAGCGTCGCGTACAGGCTGGCGTAGGCGGACAAGTAAACAACCCTCAACCGCCTGGCCCCGGAGAGCGGGGCGAGGCTGTGCAGCGCGGCGCACCTCCGCAGGTCTACCACCTCCAGCGCAGGGCAGCTGTGCAGACCGCCCAGGTCGGTCACCGAGCTCCCCGAGGCGTCGATGGTCTGCAGCCCCGGGGCGCCTGCCAGGGGGGCGAGACTTCGCAGCCCAGCACAGTTCGCCACGGTGATGGACACCAAAGACGGGCACCGACTGAGCCCCTGCAGGTTCAGCACGCCGCTGTGCGCCGCCGCCACACACCGCAGCCGCGGCGCACCTGCCAGCGCTGCGAGGCTCAAAAGGCGCTTGCAGCCGGCGACACAGAGAGAGTCCAGGCACGGGCACTCGCCGAGCCCGTCGATGGCCCCCACACCACTGCGCGAGGCGTCCACGCGCCGCAGCGACGGAGCCCCGGCTAGCTGCGACACATTCTGCAGCTCCACACAGTCCGCAAAAAGGACGCACTCTAGCGACGCGCACCTCGACAACCCATCGATCGCCGCAACGCCGCTCTCCGATGCGTCAACCCACTGCAGCCGCGGCGCGCCTGCAAGCGGCGTGAGGCTCTGCAACTGGGCACACCTGCGCAAATTGAGCACCGCCAGCGCCGAGCAGGTGCAAAGTCCGTCGAGGGTGCCCACACCGCTGGCAGAGGCGTCAACGGCGTGCAGAGCAGGCGCACCAGCCAGTGGCGCAAGACTCTGCAGCTCGACGCAGCCCCTGAGCAGGACGCGCTCCAGCCGGAGGCAGCGGCCGAGGCCGTCAATGATGCGCACCCCGCTCGCGGACGCGTCGACGTGCTTGAGGGCTACCGCGCCGGCGAGTGGTGCGAGGCTTTGCAGCCCCTTGCACCCATCAAACTGCGCCACAACCAGACGCTGGCACTTGCCAAGGCCGTCGATTACTCGCACGGCGCTGCCCGTCGCGACGACCGTGTGCAGCTGTGGGGCCCCAGCAAGCCGCTCCAAGCTCAGCAGGTGCATGCAGCCACTGACGACGAGGCACTCCAGCGACGGACACACGGCGAGGCCGTCGAGCACCTGCACGCCACTGCGCGAAGCATCGATCATCCGAAGAGCTGGTGCGCCCTGTAACGGCGCAAGGCTGTGCAGTGCGGCGCAGTCGGACAAGCAGACCTCCACCAGCGCGTCGCACAGGTTCAGGCCCTCGACCGTACGCAGAGCGCTGAGCGGGGCAGCAATGCGCTGCAGCTGCGGCGCAGCCGCGAGCGGTGCGAGACTAAGCAGTTTGCCACACCGAGCACTATCGAACTCGACAAGCGAGGTGCAGCGCTCAAAGCCGGCGATGGTGGCAGCGCTGGAGCTTCGCATCGAAAACCGAACCAGGCCAGCGGCAGACGCCACGTGCTGCATGTCGAAGTCGGCTCCGCCACTGCACGACACAGACAACTCTACCAGCGCCGGCAGCTCGCCGAGAAACGCGCACGTCGTCGCGCTGCAGCCCTGCATGTGAAGGCGGCGGAGCTTGGTGAGGTGCGCGACTGTTACGCCACGGAAAATGATGTGCTCTGGACAGGCGTAGATCGCCGTCAGCTGATGGAGAACAGGCTGCGGAACCACCGGAGCCGGCGCCCGTGAGCCGCGCAGATCCAGCACGCGCATCTTCGCCAGCAGGTCGGAAGGGCCGTCGAGAACGCTCTCGAGTGCGTCTGTGCCGCGCACCGCGAGCGGCATTGCACACTTGCGCAGCCACCATACTCGCAGATATTTCGAAGTGGCAATGTCCCCGCAGTCGTGGCGGAATGTCAGCGCGTGCTGCACCGTGTCCCCACTGAGATCGAGGGACACAGGTGCGGCATGGGCAGAAGGCGTGCGGACCGCCTCGACGAAGAGGCGGGCACGCGGCGAAACCGCCGCCACGGTCATGTGGGGCTTATCGCCCCCGAAGGCGACGATTGCAGCCAGGACGTCGTGACCCACGGCGTCGAGAAGCTGGCGGCCGCGGTCAGTCCCGTCCCGGTACTCCGCGCGGCTGAGCAAACCCCAGTGCACCGACTGGAGGTGGTCTAAAGTCGTCGTCATCGTGGCGTCCCCGGCTGCTGGGCGCGGCTGCACTGAGCTGACGTGTAAGCTCGCTCAGGCTTGAAGAATGAACAGAGGTTGCGAGGGATCTGAGCGGGTGAGTGAGCGACGGCTTACGCTGTGTGTGTGTGTGTACGGTAGCGGTAAAGGGGGGGTAAGAGAGTCAGGCTAAGTGAGGCGAGTCGACGGGAAGGCAGCGGCCACAGCGGCTAGAGAGGCAGTGCTCAATGAGTTGTCCTTTGTGCGGCTGGCTTTTTTTTGTGTGTGTGCGGCGAAGCGCTGGTGCACAGCCAGTGCTTTGTCCATGCAGTCCGATTTGGCGTGCCCGAGAAGCCGTGAGCGACAGAGCTGGGCTGTGGGCCAGACAACAAGCTGGCAGCAGCATAGCTTGTCGACGCACACCGCCTCGGCGACGCCGGCGCGGTCGTCAGTCCCCACCGAGGAGGAAAAAGACGCGTCAAACTGATCGCGAAACGAGGCGTCGATGAACTCGAGAGAGAGTGATCGCTTGCTCGCTTTCATGCGTGTTCTCCCTTTTGCGAGCGGGCACTGGGGTTCCAAGACGCAATCGCTCCAAGAGGCGCTGGCGTGGCAAGCTATGAGGCACAGCGTGGCTCGACATGAAACTGCCCGCTACCCAGTAAGAAAACGAAAGAAGCGTGGCAGGGCGGATCAAGTTCACAGAGCAGCCCGAGAGAAAGCGAAAAAGCGCCGTTTCAAGATCTCATTGCATCAGCAAGTTGCCCACTTGCAAAGGAAAAAGGGATTTCTTGAAACGTGTCATGGGCCTGTCAACGCGCGTCCGCCGCTTTCACCTCCTTCGACGGTAGCCGCCCTGCAGCCCAGAGCGCCGCAGTCAGGGCGCGCCACTCAGTCGCGCCCACACCGTCGCACTCGCGGAAATCAGCCTCTTTGAGGCGCGGACAGGCGGCGAGGCCGAAGACGCCCGAGACGCCACTGCCCCGCGCCTTGATCGAGCGCAGTTGTGGGGCACCGAAAAGCGGTGACACATCTTGCAGCCGAGCACACCACTGAAAGTCAACGGAGCACAACAGCGGGCATCCCCCAAGCTCTCCAATCTCCTGCACACCGCTCAGCTTAGCTACAAGGAGCCGCAGGCGTGGCGCACCAGCAATAGAGGCCAGCGACGTCAGGGATTCGCAGCTGTCCACCAACAACTCCTCCAGCGCCGTACACCTCTGCAACTCTCCCAGCTCGCGCACGCCACTGCCAGAGGCGCGAATGCAGCGCAGTCGCGGCGCACCGGCAAGCGAAGCCAGCGATACAAGGTCGCCGCACCCCTCGGCATCCACCTCCTCGAGGCTGGGGCACAGGTGGAGGCCGCCAAGGCTGCGCACGCCGCTAAAGCGGATGTCCAGCATGCGCAGGGATGCGGCCCCCACGAGAGGGGACGTGTCGGTGAGAAGAGCGCAGGCGCTGAGCACGAGCTTCTCCAGAGCGCAACAGCTGCCCAGCCCGGCGACAGAAGTGACAGCGCTTTCATCTGCACACAACACGCGGAGCCTCGGTGCGCCTGCGAAGGCGGCCAGGCCATCGAACGCGGCGCAGCCCCCGACATCGACGTACGAGAGAGAGGGGCAGAGGTGCAGCGGTCCGGTGACCCGGATGTCGGTGCGGCGTGCAGCAATCCTCTCCAGCGAAGGCGCACCGACTAGTCCGGAAACGTCCTGAAGCCGACCGCAGCCAGAGAAGTCGACGCTGAGCAGCTGGCGACAGCGCGACAGTTGAGGCACACTTCGCGCACCGCCCGACCGCACGTCAAGCGTTTCCAGGTTGCGTGCGTCGAGGAGTGGCGACAAGTCCTCGAGATCGAAGCACGCGGCTACATTGATAGTCCGTAGAGCGCGGAAAGTTTGCAGGCCGGTAATCCGGTTGGCGGTCCCGCTGCATATTCGAAGGTGGCGCAGCGAGTTCCCACAGGCCAGGACGCCAGCGTCCACCTCGTTGATGCGGCCAGCCAGGTGGAGCTCCTCGAGGCCGAGAAGCTCTGTCACCCACGGTACTGGCCATCCGGACACGCTGTTGAGAGTGAGGCTGCGCAGCGCCGGCAGCTGTGCCGCCCCAAGGCCGCAGCAGCACGTTAACGCGCCACTGCATTGTAGGCTGCGAACGCCAGAGAGCACAGGAGGGGAAATAACGAGGTGCGACACACCGCTGCCCAGGCGGAGAGCGCGCACGTTGCGCAGAGCTGCATGGTCGAGGGAAACCTCACCCTGTGCAAAAAGCGCCGTGAGATTCACCGGGAGTCCCATCTTCAGGACCCACCATCCCACGCGGTCCATATCCTCGGCAAGAACCGTTGTGATCGAGGCGGAAATCTGTAAAATCAGCGTGTCTCCGTCAGACACGACACTCAGCTCTATCATCCGGCGGCGGAGCTGGAAGCCCTCGAGCTGAGCGTGCAGCAGGGCCCTTGGTGAGGAAATGACGAGCGCCAGCGACCGCACCGCTCTGGCGTACCCGAGGACAACTCCAAAGTGATTCTGCTCCAGCATGCGCTGCCATTCGAAGGACTTGTATCGCGACATCCGATACTCGGCTCGCGCGGACATGGCGCGGTGGGCATTTTGGAGAAACGCCATCAGTGGCCATGACGAGTGCTGCCCGGCTTCCGGCTGCCGATTCATTGCCGCGCAACCGCCGTGTCTGGCTGCAGCTTTTGAGGGCGAGATGGTGGAGGCTGCACTTCGCGCGAAGCTTGCACCTCCTGTTGCAGGGCAAAGTGTGGGAATGACAGAGGAAGCAGACAGAAGGATACGCCCGAGAACATGAAAAGAGCACAGTCGAAGCTGCAAGCTGCAGATGAGCTCTGCAGCATGCGCTAATAAAGCGGTCGGACGCGATGTGCGCGGCACACGCCCTTCTGCGTTGACGGTAGTGGAACCCGCTGAATCGCCTGCGAAAGAGGGGCTTTTGTAGAAGAAAGAAAGACGCGAACTTCGTTCCGTTGTTGTTGTTTTTTCGCGGCCGGCAGCACGTGCACCCGACGAAACATAGCTAGAGCGTTTTCTTCTTACCTTTGGCAGCGAGGGGTTGTGAAAGCAAACGCGAGCGCAGCGACCCCACGATGAGGTGTCTGTAAAAAGAGGTTAGCAAACAAACAAAAAATGCTTCGTGAAGAAGCTCGGCTTCATCGCGCTGCGGTGGGGGGGCAGCATTCGACTGCGGAGGCGAGCAGCGGCCGAGAAGTCGCACCGGGCAGTGGGCACGGCAGGTGATGGGCGAACCCGGTGGCGCTGAGAGAAAGGAAGACCGAAACAGGAGCCCGGACACGAGCCCTAGAGGTTCGCTGTGGCTGGGAGACTGTCGATGGCGCACCGGATCCTCTCTAGCGCGATGGCGGTAGACAGAGCCGGGTTCAGACCGCGTTGCGTGCGCTGCGGGAGGTACGCTGGGCTGGTCACGTAGACAACGCGATGACTAATCTTGCATAGCGACGGGTGGGGGGAGCAGCCCTCCTCCGGGACGGCAAGAAGAATGCCACGCAGCTTCTTTCGCTGCACGTCCTGCACACTCGAGGCGAGGGAAAGGTTGTCATCGAGAAAAACAGCCCCTGCGCGGAGATGCGGGTGGGCTACGATGAGAGGATGCGAATGCGTCAGGTAATGATCTGTTTGGCGCCACGACCGCATTTCTGGGTCGTCGTGCCGCAGGAACGTTGAGGTGCTGTCGACCACTGTCTTGTCCTGACAGCTAGCGTCGTAGAGCATGAGGTAGGGGTAGTACGGGTAAAGGAGCCATACCTCGTACCCGTCAAACAGACGCCGAGCCTGAGTGTCGTCTACGCTTCCCAAAAAGCACACGTTTAGTACTTTCTGAGTGCCGAGAGCCCCACGCCGGTTGAAGCGGCGGCGGTTCACAATGGCCACATACTCGCAATTGAAGACGTTGGCGTTTCGAATAACGGCTCCAATGTTGCGATCCCCTAGCTCGTTGTAGATGGTGACGCCGATCTGCAGCGCGTACCTTTGTCGGCGCGCCTCGAGAAGGTGCCGAATATGCTCGTTGCTGCAGGACAGCAGGTTCACCTCATGCGGGAGCGAATCCGGCGCCCGCACTGGGCTATTCGACAAGGGCATGTGACCATTCAGCGCGCGTGAGGGAGCGGGTTTGTTCTGACTGTCGCTGGTGTCACTTCGAACAGCTCCGCGCCAGGTCGTGTGGGCCGCAATCGCGAGCGCGGAGAGCATCGACAGGGAGCCGATGGAGCCGTATTGAGGTATGTACGTGTAAAAGTCGCAGGAGCTGGCGACCTCGTCTGATAAGCCGTTCTCCATCCCGAGCACCAGTTCCACGCCACTCGCGTCGCGCGGCAGACCACGACAGTGCCGGTCCCAGTCGAACTCTTGGATAGGAAAGGCTTTGGGGTGATTTGGGGTGAGTGCGATCCTGGTTTTCGATTTGTCAAGCCGGGACTCCACCCGGGCGTGCATGAAGAAGAGGCGATTGCCGGACAGCATGATATCCATTGACGGGGTTGTCCTGGTCATGCTGCTCAGCACCTTGGGGTGCCGCACCCCGAAGAACATGGAGAGACGGAGGAGACTCCAGGCATTGTAGGCGAACTTGAAGTCTTCGACAACGAAGTCGACTTTGCCCGTCAAGGCAGACAACGCTGTGGTCTGTGGCCATTGGATGTGGTAGCCCCAGGCGTCGAAGTCCTTCTGTGCGAGGCGGGGCACAGTTTTCAGGCACAGCGCCATGGACGCTGTCCTGCGCCGCAGTGAAGTGGCCGCACGGCGAAAGAGGAAGTGCACGGATCGAGGGGACGAGAAGTGTGGAAGCTAGAAGGGTCACGCGCAGGAGCAGACAACGGCGGAGTCGTGAGAGATTCCCATGGCCGTGAGATGTGACACGCATCTGCTTCTAAGAGAGCAAAGGTTGACGGAACTGTCTTTCGGGTACTCATTCTCCCTGATCAATAGAGCTTGCGGCGGACGGCTGGGGGGGGGGGGGGAAGATAAGGTGAAAGCCGCACAGAAGCGCAAGCGCGTTGTAAACCCCGAAGAGCGCTCCTTTGAACGCTTGAGCGATGCCAGCCCCCCTCCCCCCTCCCTCTCATTCCGCCAGTGTTTTCTTTCACTGGCCGCTAGATTTCTGTTTGAACCCTGCCCCTCCCCCCCCCTCCTCCTCTCTCCACGTGTCGCTCGCCCGCTCCCTCGGCAGTGCTTGCTCACTTACCTTCCTCCACTGCATCTACCCTAGCCCTCTCCGCTAGAGCTACGAGCCCGCAGACAGGAGTAACTCTGCAACGCACCTGTGTAAGTCATGACATGTCGAGTGCTGTAACAGCCAAAGGTAACAGTAGCATTTTTTTTTCGCGCAAGGGAACCTGTCGAGCTTACGTCCGCAGTTTTCTTCTTTGGTGAACTAGCGCCCGTGTTCTCTTCTCTATGCTTCTCCGAAAGTAACAAAAAGAAAACAACAAAAAAAAAACAGAAGAAGCTACTGCGCGCAGTGCACACATCGCAGGTTGCACCTTGTGGTGTTTTTTTCTTCAAATGCAGAGCACCACTGGAATGTGCTGCCGCAGGACGGAAAAAAAAAACTATGAAAAATGAGTATGTAACCGGTCGACTCGAATGACTAGCACCAATTCTCTGCCTTGCCTGTCCTTCTCTATGGTCTCATTTCCTCGTTTTCTCTTGGACACAGCCTACTCAACACCGACTTCGATTTGTTTTTCTCGGTAGTGCCTAGGTCTTCACACACCAATGGAGGTGCGCAGCAGTGATGCTCCCGCGCGCGGCGCAGCATCCATGACGCGTGCCGACTTGGAGGCCAGGGAAGCCGCCGAAGACCACCAAGCGCTGCTCGTCGAGGATTGGAAGAGCTTTGCGGCGAGGCGTGGGCATGTCGAGGGCGATGTGCGCGTGAAGCGTCCTGGCGAGACATGGGACGTTTTCTGCGCTCGCAAAGCCGAACAAGCTACGTTTTTGCCACACCACGAAGCGCTCGCAGAGCAGCAATTACGTGCTGCCGAGCAGACGAAAGCCGCCGCCGCGCATCACAGCGAGCAGGTTGTGCAAAAGCTCATGTCTATTGAAGCGGCACGTAAGAGTGCCTTGACGCAGGCGCGGCATTTTCTCTTTACAGATTTCTGTGACTACCAGCGTTTTTTGTTCGAGCAGCAGCGTGTCCAGCTCGAGGGCGAGGAACGACTATTGCGCGAGACTATGGTTTTCGCAGAGGACGAGCAGGTGGGCGTCTTGGTGTCGGTGTGGCACTCGGCAACGCGGCTGATGGAGGGGGCAGAGCGCGAACGCCTAGAGAATATTGCCGCGGAGGAACGTCGCAAGCAAACTGAGTACGAGCAACAGCTGCAGAGGGAGCGTGAGCTGGAGGCGCAGCGGATTGCTGACGAGAAGGCCGCAGCGGAGGCTGAACGCGAGCGGGCGGAGCTCGAAAAACGCCTCGAACGCAAGCGGCGCGACGAGGAGCGTCGTGCGAAAGCGCGCGCCGAGCGGGAGCAGAAAAAGGCGCAGGAGTAGCACTCTCTCTTTCTCTCGAGTCCTTGGCTCTAGTGACCCCAGTATGTGATCTGCAACTTCTTGACGCTCATCGCCGATCGCGCGGCGGTCCCCCAACACCCTACGGAAAAAAAAAATGGCTGTGCAGGCTGCGTCAGCGTCAACGGCCTTCACTGCGCCTTTTTTCTCTTTTGGTACTAGTCCCCCATGAATCGCTGTTGGCTAGCTTTCCCACTGAGCTCGACGCGAACTTCGGGCCGTGCCGCTGGAGAGGTTGTCGCAGTTTTCAGTTTTCTGGCAAAGTGACCTGCTGTTTTCGTCGTCGATACAAGAAGCCTCCACTGGTGCACTCTCGGCGACTTTCTTTTCGCATTACCTGCTCACAGAGCTTTGCTGTCTGCGCCGGCGGACGTTTTCGCCGCGACTGCTGAGGTGGTTAACCCCAAACCCCGGGAACGACAGAATCAATGTACAGTTCACCTCTCTCGTCCCCCTTACTCTGGCTAGTTTTGTTTCAGTCTGACGAGTCAAAATGAGAGCAATCAAATGTAAAGAAAGTTCATCAGAGCCCACCGTTTGGTCGCCGCCGATGAGGGCATCGCTCCCGTACAAAAACTTCTAAAAACTCAAACTGGGCACGGTTCTCTGACCGGCTCCTGTGTAGCGCTTTGTGACGGTGCGGGTGCCCCGGCGCTCTTGAGCGGCAGCTTTTGCACTAGATTGCGGTTTCGATGAAGACAGACTCCGCAGAGCGCCAAAAAAGAAAAAAAAAGCGCTGCGAACGCGACACCTCTCACTCACTCACGTCAAAGAGCTGAGTGCAGCACACAAATTTTGCCTCCCCTCCGTCTCTTGTACCTTGCCTCAAACGCCTAATTACCCACTTACCGTTTTCTCCGGCCGACTTCAACACAAATAAAAAACGGTCGTGTGCTTGCCCTCACCATTGATATGACGTCGCGCATTCCATTGTGTTTTACCGCGTCTTTTCCGCTGCGGAGCGTCCTGCTGCACATCTGCTCTGCGCCGTCAAAACACGAAACAAACCACTGCACATCAGTGCTACTTGGTTTTTTTTTTTTTTTTGCGAGTTGCTTTTTCTGGCTTCTGTCGCCGCGAGGTGGTGTACGAGTGAGAGCGTGCTTGTGTGTGTGCTGTTGTTTTGCACGCGCAGGGGCGAGACGAAGAAGGAAGGAAAAGAAAGATGCCTCCCAAGCGGCCTTTAGCCCTTGAGCAGCTGCATGTGGTGCCGCAGGACAAGGCGGTGTCCATCACGGACACTATGACCCTAGTTGTCAAGGGGGAGGGCGGTGTGGAGATGCGGGTGAAGCAGACGGGCATTGCGCAGGGTCCTGGGTCGTCACCTGGCGCGGACGAACCGCGATCAGACGCTGTCATGAACAAGATCAAGTTTGAGGATCTTCGCATTGGCGCCGAACTCGGCAAGGGGTCGCAAGGCAAGGTGCGCGTAGCGCAGCACAAGCTTACCGGCGAAAAGTACGCCATGAAGTACATTACATTTGATGGGGACTCGGATGACATGCGCTCAGCCCTGGAGGCCGAGCTACGCCAAGTGGCTGCAGTGAAGCACCACAACGTAGTGTCCTCGTACGAGGCGTTTTTTCGCGACGGACGACTCTACATTGTGCTGGAGTACATGGACTGCGGCACGATGCATAGTCTTATCGATCGGCACCCGGAGGGGTTTAGCGAGGAGATGCTGGCGTACATATCGAGAGAGTTGTTCAAGGGCCTCGCGTTCCTGCACCACCTCAAAATGATTCACCGCGACATCAAGCCGGCGAACGTGCTGGCAAATACGAAAGGCGAAATCAAGATTTCTGACTTTGGCGTGGCAAAGACGTTCTCCGGCGGCGACCTGCAAACGCTATCAGCGCAGGGGTCCATGCCGTACATGAGCCCGGAGAGAATTCAGTCAAAGCCGTACTCCTTCAATAGCGATATTTGGAGTGCCGGCCTGACCGTTGCGGAATGCGCGTTCAGAGAATACCCGTTTGCTTCTCTGAAACCTAAAATGTTTGAGCTGTGTCAGGCAATTGCATCGGGTACGGCGAAGATCAAGTGGGATGAGCGGGAGACAAAGTTCAGCGATGAGTTCAAAGACTTCATCGAGCTTTGTCTGCGCCCCGCGTCGACACGACCTAGCGCAACGGAAATGCTGAACCATCCGTTTATTCAGAAGGCGAATAACGTGAACCCTCTCGAAGCGGGAAAGTGGATGTCTCCGAAGAAGTGAGCGGAAAGTGGTGTAAATACAGCTGCAGCGGGGGTGTTGGCGTGTACATGTTGTCCCTTTTTTTGTTTTGCGCTGGTGTTGTCTTTTCTTCATGTGTCATCTTCCTTCATAAAACAAAGTACAACCGGCGGCCTTTTCCTTCTGGCTAGCTGACCAAACATGCAGATGAGATGCAACAGACGACAGCCAGTAGAGTTACGGCGCACTGCATCTTTTCCAACAAAAAACCGGGAAGGCGACAAGCGAAAAAAAGAAACGGCGGTAAAAAAAAGTGGGGTGAAAGAAAAGGGATTGTGCGTGTCTCTTTCTTCCTTCTTTTGCCCGCTCTGTCGCTCTCGCTGTCTGTACTCCTCGGGTCACAGGATTGAGTGGCAGCCGTCAGCTGCGTGTGCGACGCCGTGCAGCAAGCGCACGTAGTGCTCGCCGCAGCTCGTGTGGCGAGATTTGCTGGACACCTCGCATTTCAACCCCACTTCATTCTTTCGCCTCATCCACTGAATTACCCTTTGCCTTCTGGCTACTCGCTCCCGTGCGGCCAACCTTACGGTGCACCTCTGTTGCGATCGCCGTTGGACACCGACAAAAAAAATGCCGAACTCACACGACGCATTGCCACGCCTACTCTTACATGTTACAGATACCGGTCCGACACTTTGCCGCGGCTCCCCTTCTCTCTGCTGTGCAGTCGCTGGTCGTAGTTCAGCGCTCGGGATCGCCTCGCCTTTCCGCGCGCCATGCCTCCAAAGGCAAAAAAAGCGCCCACAGGCGCCTCCAACGACGTCTACTACGAGGATCAGCAGCTGGGCGACGACATCGCCGTCTATGAGGAGAAGCTCAAGGCTCTCAAGCGGGTGTATTTGGACCGGATGCAAGCCCTTGCTGCGCAAAAAGAGCGCCAGCTGGTGCTGAAGGCTCAGCTTGAGGCCCGCGAGGCGGACCTGGAGGAGAAGCGCTGCGAAAAGGTCGACGTGCTGACGGACTGCACGCGCGCGTACAAGGTGGGTGAGCGCAAGGCGGTGCAAAGCATCGCGGCGCAAGACCTCTCACTCAACGCTCTGCGAGACACGAAGAAAAAGCTGCAGGATCAGCTCGACTCGGGCGGCGCCGAGTTCGACGCCCAAATCAGGGGCAAAAAGAAAGAGTTCGAGTCGCTCTGCGAGCGGACCGCTGACATGGAGAAAGAGTTTGTCGTGCTGCTAGCTGACGTGGAGCAATGCGCGCCGTAGGCAACGGTGCGCCGCCCTTCCACCCTCCACGATGTACACAAGGGAAGAAGCCCAGAAAAGAAAACAACAACAACATGTGTGGCGGGTTCTCCCTACTGCATTGCGGGCTATGTTGCGCGAAAAAGGAAAAGGCGGAGCGGTGGGGAGTGGTGTACTTAGTCTCTGCTGTCACGTCTCTCTGTGACGGCGGGAGCTTCAATGAAGCCTGTCGGTGCGCCGTTTGTGGTCGCACCGGTGTGCACCTCATCTTCCTCACACTCTCTGGATTCGCTCACTCTCCCTCTTTCTGATGCTACTTATTCACCGGGCAAATGCCGTGATGGGTGTTCCCTACGTGTCTCTATTTTTCTCTCCGAAGTGCGCGTGTGCTCGGCAACCAGCACGTGCGCGATGGAGCGATACGACAGTGAAAATGGCACCTTTCCGTCCAGTTTGAGGCCACTGTCACCGGCGCATCGTTTGGCGCCAGCAGCAGAGGAGCACGGGAACTACTTCAGCGAGACTCGACGTGCACGTGGGACCGTCAGCTCACTTGCGGCGGTAAGCGGCGAGTGGGACGCTCTTGTGCAGGCTGCGAGCTCCGTTTGCCATGCTAGCCGGCTGCTGTGCGAGTTTCAGCCGCCAACTTCTGCCGTCGCCACCGAAAGCGGCACATGCCGCCTCACCACTGCCCTCCCAACTCAGCTGGCCGCGCTGGAAACGTCACTAGACAAGCTCCTGTGCGGGTCCGTTCCTTCCGGTGGCCGCCACGTTGACGCCACCCCCGGCGAGGCGCTGCCGTGCTCCGCTGCCGCTCGAGCCGCGGTGACGGCGGTGCAGACCTTGGCCCCGCTGCAGGCCCCGCTGCGACTGATTGGTGCGCGCCTCGCGCAGCTGGAACACTGCAGCTGGGCAGCACTGTCGGCGACAGAGCCTGGCACCGATGCAGCGCAGCGGTGCCTTCTCGCTGCTCGACAGCTCGACGACCTGGAGGCTCTTCTCGCTGGCGTCGAGGGGGGTGCACTCGCTGCTGCCTTTGACGAAGGGGCTGTGAGGTGCGGTGCCGTGTGCGATGAGATCAGCGCTTACCACGAGTCTGTGAACACGTCGAGGCAACGGCCACCGCGCTGAGACAGCTTCTACCCCTGTCTTTAATCCATACCAACTGCCCCTGCTGTGAGTCGTCGAAAAGCAAGTGCCTCGTGCAGTCTGGCAAGCAAACAGTTGCTTCCCGGCAGGCTGTGCGCCATGGAGTGCACGAAGCTGTGCTCCAAGGACTGCGCTGTTGTTGCTCAGCCTCCGCGCCGCTCGCGAAGACGCGAAGTTATGGCGCGGCGCCGTATCTTCTCCACTGCGTCCTGCTTCGGTTGCGTCGGCTTCCTTGCCTGCCCGCTTCGCCAGCACTCTCTCTGTGCCCCCTCAGTGACCAGCGCTGCTCTCTTCTCCACCCTATCCGCTATCCTTCGCTACTCCGTGGCTGTTGATCGCTAGGAAGTTCGCCCCCATCGTGCGAGACGGCTCACGCGCTCGCCTCTCGGGGTCGCCCACCCCACTCATACCAGACCAAGAGCCCCGCTGCCTCGCTGGCATCTTTTAGTTGCCTTCCCACGAGGGCAGTCTGCGCCTGCGCCCGCGTCGACGTTCGCCCCCCCCCCTTCTCCACCGTACACCTGCTCACATTACTTTCTCACCTCCATCGGCTTCGTTCACCTCCTTGCCCCTCCCCTTCCCTGTTTAGCATCCAGCCATGCTGGAGGAGGACCGACAAGCGATTCGGCGAATGAAGGCCGATTTCGAGGCTCTCGCTGACTTGACGAACAGCGACTTCAAAGGGTACAGCACGTTTGAGCGACGTATGAATCACTACAACACCGTCTACACCGCCGCGACACGGAACACGTCGAAGGCGGCCGAGTACCCCGGCTACGACGCCGGCGAGCTTCTGTACATGGAGTATAATGAAATGCTCACCACCTACTTGTGGCGCTACCGCGACCTCTCCGGCGACTCGGAGCAGGAGCTGTTCCAGAAGATCCTCGACGTCTGGGAGCACTACAAGATTCTCATGAAGTGGAACATGCGAACGTTCGGGTACCTGTCGCGCTACTACATTGTGTACCACTCGAAGCCGTCGCTGCAGCAGGTGGGCCTCAGCATTTTCCTCGAGCAGGTGTTCAAGAAGAACGCGGATGTGGTGAGCTCCATCACGCAGAAGCTGCTACTGAAGGAGCGGGCCGGTCGCGTCGTGAGCGGCAACGCGAAGCAGATTGCGGCAGCAATCGGCCTCTTCTCCTCGATGAACATCGAGGACACCCAGTCAATCTACGTCACGGCGTTCCTCGAGCCCTACCTCAGCAAGAGCAAGAAAGACTACGAGCGCTTCCTGCAGGAGTGGGACGCCGTGGCCGACGCCGCGGCCTTTCTGCGGTCTGTGCAAGACGCCCTCACGCATGAGCGGGGCATCTGCCGCCGCTACTTCTCCACCCAGGACGAGGAGCGGATCATGACGTGCGTCGAAGCTGTTCTGGTCGACTCGCCGGTGACCCGCCGCCGGCTCGTGGACTCCCCGTCGGGTGTGCTGGCGATGCTGCGGGCACGCGACGAGGCGCAGCTGCAGACGTGCTACGGCTTCTTCTCGAGGCGCGAGTCTGGTGTGGCGTTGCTGGCGGGTCTGCTCAAGAAGCAGATTGAGGTCGAAGGCGTCGAGCTGTGTGAGGGGTTCAAGGGCGAGGAGGCTTCTGTGGATATCGTGGCTTATGCGACGGGCATGATGCGCCTGCAGGAGGTATATCCGCAGCTCCTGTCACGCTGCTTTCAGCTCGACTTCACGCTGTCAAAGGCGGTTCGCGAGGGCCTCGAGGCGTGCTACAACCACGGCGTCACCGTCACCAGCAGCAGCAGCAGCAGCAACAGCGGTAGCGGTAGCGCCGGCGGCGGCGACGGTCATGTTGTGCCGTTCTGTGAGTGGCTGTCACACTATGTGAACCACCTCTTCCAGCAGGAGGCGGGCCCGGCGAGCGCGGAGATGGATCGCATCGTGGCCACGCTGGCGTACGTCACGGAGCGGGACCGCTTCATCGCGACGTCGCGCGAGCACATGGCCGACCGCATCCTCTTCCCGGTCAAGCGCTTCAACGAGGCCAACGAGCGTGCCCTCATCCAGCGCTTCCGGCAACGCTGCGGTCCCACGAGCACGGCGTGCCTGGAAAGCATGCTGCACGACTGGGAGGCATCCAACGCCTTCCGCGCCATGGAGGTGCTGGCCAGCAAGAACGTGGTCACCTCCTTTGACATCGACCTCCTCGTCGCAAAAAAAGGCATTTGGCCGCCGCGGCTGTCGGACGAGCAGGACATCGCCGTGCCGCACTTCCTGCAACGCGCGTTGCAGCACCTCCATGACGACTACCTTGCCGGCAAATCGGGTCGTGTGCTGAACTGGTCGCACGAGTGCAGCAGCGGCGAGCTGCTCGGGTCCTTCAAAAAGGGCACGCAGCTCTTCTTCGCCTGCGGCATCCAGGCTCTGATTCTTCTCTGCTTCAACGCGGCCCCGGTGTGCACGCCGCAGCAGATCGCAGACCGCTGCCACGTGTCATTTGCTGCGCTGCAGCGCTACCTGCCCCCGCTCATCCGCAGCCGCGTGTTCACACGCAAGTCGGGCAAGTCAATGCTGCAGATGGACGACGAGCTGACGGTGAATGACGACTTCGTATGTCGTGCCCGGCGCATGCGGCTGCCGCCGTCGCTGGCGCGTGTCAGCATCGGCGAAAGCGAGCACATTGCAAAGCAGGTGGAGGAGGACAGGAAGCCGGCCATTGACGGGGCACTCGTGCGCATCATGAAGGGTCGGCGCACCCTGGAGCATGCGGAGCTGGTCCTGGAGTGCCAGCAGCAGCTCAGCGCGCGGTTCGCGCCAGATGTGAAGCTGATCAAACAGCGCATTGAAGAGCTGATCCGGCGCGAGTACATCAGCCGCGATCCCCGAAACAAAGGCGTCTACCACTATATTGCCTGAGCACCGCACCAACGCGATTTGCGTCCCCACGCCGCTCCTCCATCTCGCCGCGTGCCCTCCAAGTGGCACGCGCGCTCGCTTCTCTTGCGCGAGGCTGTGCGAGGACCGGCACTGCTGTTCATGGTACGCACGAAGCGCAACCGCCGTGCATGCACTGCACCCCCCCCCCCCTTCTCCGTTTATCCCCCCTCCCCTCCCCTAGGCTACGGTGGGCAGAGCGGCTCGCGCCACTACGCATGCGAAAGAAAAAAAAGGAAGAGACGACATGTACGCGGGCTTGACATGCGCTACATCGCGAGAAACGCCCCCCCAAAAAAAAGAAGGGCTGCGCGGAGGTCCGAGTCAATGAATAGACGAGCGAGAAAGCAATCGAGGCTGCGCACCCGCCAGCTCCCTCCCAACCAGCTGCGAGCGAGCAGGTCTCAAGCGGAGCTACGGAGAGTTGCGCTGCGCAGGCCGCATGGATGCGCCGTGCACGCCGTCGAAGAGAGGCGACAGAGCAGCCAAAGTGACGACTGAGAGCGGCACGACTCCGCCACCAACGACTCCGCCACCAACGACTTCCTCCCCCCTCTTTCTTGTTCCAGGTATGGCGCGTCTCAAGCTGGCGCCTCGCCGCCTCTCCGGGGCTCGTCTCGGTCACATGTGCCACTCCGCCTCCCTCCCGCTCTTCCTCCCTCTCTGAGCCACTCTGTGCCACTCTGAGCTACTCTGTGCCGCGCACACGCGCATCCTCTGCTGCACCGTGTCGCAACGACGCGGCTCACCAGGTCCACGGAGGTGCGGCGCCAACTGCACGCGCTTTGTTTGCCCATTTATTGGCACCCCACCGTCCTCCCCCTCCGTCCCCCTTTGGCCCGAGTCCCCTCCCCCCTCCCCTCCTCACGCTTCTCCAGCCCACAGCCATGAAACTCTACGTCGAGGAGGTGCTCGTGGTGTTCCCGTACGAGTACATCTACCCGGAGCAGCTCGACTACATCACGGAGCTGAAGCGGGGGCTCGACCGGGGCGGTCACATGGTGCTCGAGATGCCGTCCGGAACGGGCAAGACAATTTCGCTGCTTTCGATCCTTGTCGCCTACCTGCACCACCACGCCCACGAGAAGCGCAAGGTGGTGTACTGCACACGAACCGTCGAGGAGATGGTGAAGACGATGGGTGAGATGCGGAAGCTGCTGCGGCACTGGGAGCTGGAGGGGGAGCAGCTGCGCCCCCTGCGGGGCCTCTGCCTCACCGCGAAGAAGAACCTCTGCATCGAGCCCAGCGTCGCCTCACTCATTCACCCCGACGAGGTGGACGGCGGCTGCCGCTCCATCACGGCGCCGTGGCAGCAGGACGGCCGCTGCGGCTACTACGACACGCTAGCCCAGACGCCGCTGGAGCTGCCGCCTGGTGTGTACTCGCTGGAGGACCTCAAGGACTTTGGCGAGCAGCACCACGTGTGCCCCTACTACCTCGTGCGCAAGGCGCTGCCGGTAGTGGATATTATCGTGCACTCGTACCTGTACATGGTCGACCCCGTCGTCTCCGAGGTGACCAAGGAGTTCCTCAACGAGAACACGATTGTCGTCATGGACGAGGGCCACAACGTCGACGACGTCTGTATCGAGGCGATGTCGCTCATCCTCACCAAGAAGGACTCGCTCGACGCGAAGCAGAACATGAAGGACTTGAACAAGGAGCTGGACCACCTCAAGGCGACGAACCGCCAGCAGTTGCAGGACGAGTACGACCGGCTCGTGAATGGGCTGGCCATGTCCGAGATGGCGCGCGCACCGGAGGAGCGGACCCTCGTGGCGGCGCCCGCCATCCCCGCCCACGTCGCCGAGGGCGCCATTCCCGCGTCGCTGCGGCAGGCAAACCACTTCCTGGCTTTCCTGCAGCGCCTCGTCGACTTTACACACCGCATCGTCTCCCGCATCACCCGCACCTATGTGGCCGACCCGCTGACGTTCCTGACGAAGCTGAAGGAGGAGTGCGCGCTCGAAATCAGCCACTTCCGCTACCTCTCGGAGCGGCTGAAGGTGCTCTTGACGACCCTGCGCATCACCAACGCTGGCAAGTACCGCCCCGTCGTGCTCTTGGCCCAGATGTACACCCTCCTCTCCCTCTACTACACCGACGACCGGTACGAGAAGCCTGGCTTTGTCGTTGTGTGCGAGGCGTTCGACCCGACACGGCCACAGATCCCCGACCCGGTCATCCGCACCGTCTGCGTGGATGCCTCGCTGGCGCTGCGCGACACGTTTGGCCGCTACCGCAGCGTCATCCTCACCTCAGGCACCCTCTCGCCGCTGGATATATACCCTAAGATCCTCGGCTTCGCCCCCATCATCTCCAAGTCGTTCCAGATGACGCTCTCACGCAAGTGCATCGCGCCGGTCATCGTGACGCGCAGCTCCGAGAGCGTCAGCATCACCGCCGAGGAGATCACGAGCAGCTTCAAGGTGCGCACGAACGCGGCCGCGCAGGCTTTGGTCACGTCGGCGTACGAGAGCCTGCTGCTGGAGCTGGCCAGGACGGTGCCGGACGGGATGGTGTGCTTCTTCACGGGGTACCAGTACATGGGCGAGGTCCTCTTGGCGTGGCACAGCTCAGGCTTCCTGCAGAAGCTGGCCAGGCACAAGCTCATCTTTGTCGAGACGCAGGGTGTCGAGGAGACGTCCGTGGCACTCGCCAACTACCGCCGTGCGTGCGATATTGGCCGAGGCGCTATCTTCATGTCCATCGCGCGTGGCAAAATTGCCGAGGGCATCGACTTCGACCGGCACTACGGGCGTGCCGTGGTCATGTTCGGCGTGCCGTTCCTGCCCCCGAACGATGAGCCGCTGCGGCAGCGCATGCACTGGATGGAGGTGTGCCTCGGCATCTCCGAGAGCGAGTTCCGCAACTTTGACGCGATGCGGCAGGCCTCGCAGTGCATCGGGCGGGTGCTGCGCAACAAGACGGACTACGGGATGATGCTCATGGTTGACAAACGGTTTGCCCTCAACGACAAGCGCAAGAAGATCCCGCGCTGGATTCTCCAATGCCTCAAGAACAACACCAACCTCAGCGTCGACGCGGCCGTCGCCGTGGCGCGCGGCTTCTTCAAGGAGATGGCGCAGCCGTGGGAGCACGAGAAGGACCTTGGCACAACGCTGCTCTCGAAGGAGACGCTGCGCAAGATGGGCCGGCTGAGCCCGTCCACGGCAAAGTACTCCGCCGCCGCCCGCGGCGCCACCGCAGACGCCGTCGACTCGGCAGCCGTGGCGGCGGCAGTGCTGGCGCAGGCCGGCGACGGAGAGGACGGGGAGGGCGGCATTGCGGCAGTGCGGGAGCCGGGCGCTGGTGGTGCGCGGAAGCGGCAGCGCGACGGCACCGTTGCGTAGCAGTGCCGTGCGTGTGCCGCCAGGAGCGTGTCTGCTGTGAAGATGCAGGAAAAGAGAGGGGCCGCGGACGCGTCTCGTCCGAAATCTGTGACTCCCCCCCCTCCCTTTCTCTTCTGTCTGCTCTGCAGCTCTTGCCCTTGCCGCGACCGGGGAGCAGGGATGGGGACTCACTGCGTCTCGTCGGTTGCGCTGCCATCCGCAGAGGGCGATTGCGGATGCGGTGCGCGAATTATCAACAACTTATTCACTCAGCTTTTTGTTGTTTCCCGGCTACCTTGCGTGGTGCCGCAACGGTTGCCGCGAGGCAAGCTCGACGGAGGGGGTGGGGGCGGCAGCGCGGCACTGTGCAAGTCGACAAAAGGCGACCGCCGAGGAGGGGACGGGACAGATGAGGCGATGGGGATCTGAGAAGGGTTGTGTGTGTGTGGGTGAAGCGGCGGCGTGCCGTGCGTGCTGTGCCTTACCCGTGCTCTGGCCGTCTCGCTGCCGCACCTTGGTGCACCGCTTTTTTTTCTTTTTCACCCGCACCCGCTCCGGAGCCCTTTTGTGCACAGCCGTGCCGCGCCCCCGCAACTGCCGCCGCGCCGTCTCCACTCCTCGGCGGACCGTCACGACGTGCAGGGCGACGAAGAAGAAAACGCAAAGCTGCACTGTCACCTAGACGCCTTCCGCGCCTTCCTGCTCACGCTCACTCGCGGCACACCACGCTACAACAGACGAGGAGCACCTTGAAGGCTGCCGCGCGTTCGGCCGTGCCCACCGCGAGCCGTGAGATGCGAGGGAGTGAAAGGTGGGGTGGGATAGCGCCCAGCCTCTGCTCCACCCCCCCTCTCTCTCTCCGTGCACTGCAAGTGCGGTGCGTACAGGCACCCCGCGCGCCCTTCATCTGCCCGATGCCCGCACCCCCGTACTCCTCACCCCGTCTTCTTGCGCGCCCTCCTTGTGTTTCTGCTCTCGCCTTCTGTTTCCCGTCCTCAACTCGGCCCTATCGCAGCTGCCCGCTCTGCAAGCACTTCGTGGGGCGGCCATGTCGACGTGGGAGGAGGTGCTCACTTCGTGGGGCGCGGTGTACACGGCCCTCTTCCTGCCCGCCCTCTTGCTGCTGGCCAACTTCGTCTTTGGCCGCTGCTTCGTGAGTGAGGCGATGTGCAACGCGCAGCACGCACCGCAGGCGGTGCACACCGCGTCGCGCGTCATCGGCAGGGCACACGTCGTCCTAATCGCGCTCTCTTTTGTGTGGCAGTACCACGTGGTGATGTTCGTGGCGCGCGCTGCGGTGGGCGGCAACCCTGACGTGCGTGCGTGCAACCCAGCGTACTTTGTGTGGAGTGTGGTCGATGCGCTGCCGTCTCTGCCGCGCGCACCGGTGGCCGAGCTGCTGCGGTGCGACCTGGCGGACGGGATCTACCTCACCTTGGTCACTCTCTTCGCCGTCAGCTATGCCGCGTGCGTCTTCAGTGTCCCCCAGGCGGACCCGAGCGTCGCGCTTGGCGCGGACAAGCAGGTCGGCGTGCAGTGGGACGCGTTGTACTGCCGCAGGTGCGGTACTCACGTGCGTGGTATGGACCACCACTGCTACTTCATCGGCAACTGCGTCGGCGCTGCGAATCGGCGCCTCTTCTTGGTATGCCTCGCAGCCGGGGTGGCCAACCTCAGCTACCTCCTACGCACGTACGGGCTTTGGGTGCTCCTGCACGGTGGCATCGCGACCAACGTTGGCGCCGTGCTCGTGGCCGCCTTCGACGCGTTCCTGCTGGTGCTCCTGGTGTACCAGGCGCTGCTGCAGAGGCGTGGATGGACAACGCGCGAGTTTGTGCGCCGCCGCCGCCAGGAGAAGGAGTCGCTCTGGCACTCAGCCGTGCGCTTGTGCTGGGCGTGAGAGCCCGTTCGATCCAAGTACCGCGAGGAGGAGAAATCAACTTGCCATGCCAACATCAAAGGGGGGACCTGTAAAAGCGCGGGTGATGCCGCCTCGCCACCCACACGCGAATCTGCAAAGGCGCTCTGCGAGCGAAGGTGCCGCTCTGCTCCTCGCCCTCCTCACTCACTCCTTCGCTCGGTCTCCCCACGCATCATCGTCCGCTCTTCACCGACTCGCCCGTCGCCACCCTTACCCACTCACCCACGCACAGAACTGGCACCTCCTTGCGGGCGGCCTTCCTTCCCCGCCACCGCCCCCTCTCCCCGCCTTTTCCGTCGTTCGGCGACGCGTGGTCGCGGCTTCGCATCGATCCGTGCGTGGTGCTGCCGCCCCCCACCCCCCACCCCGCTCCACACACACACACACACACACACACACCAACGCACGCACGGATAGGTCAAGGCGGAGATGCCGGTGCGCAAGAAGCAGAAGCGCGACGTGGTGCGCGAGGCGGAGCTGCAGAGCGAGGAGGACGAGGAGCGGGCCCCGAAGATAATGGTGCGGCTGCTGGACGAGCACGGCGCGCCAAGCGGCACGCAGATTCTCCTGCCGGCCTCGGCGACGCCGAAGCAGCTGGACGAGCTGCTCACGTCGCTGCTGCAAGACGAGGAGCTCAAGACGATCCCGTACGCTTTTTTCATTGACGGCGAGCAGATCAACAGCAGCGTGCAGGACATCCTCTTTCGCAAACAGAAGGATGAGTACGTGGAGCGGATGCTGAAGGAGGGGCGCCGGGTGCGGCCGCAGGACGTCGAGAAGCTCGAGTTCGCCGCGCCGGAGGAGACCGTGGTGGAGATCACGTACAAGCCGCAGGCCGTCTTCCGGGTGCGGCCCGTCACGCGGTGCGCCGGCACGCTGGACGGCCACAGCGAGGCGGTGCTGGTTGTTTCCTTCTCCCCTGACAGCCAGGTCCTGGCGACGGGCGGGGGTGACAAGGAGGTGCGCATCTGGGACATGGCCACGCTGACGCCGGTCGTGGAGCTCAAGGCGCACACAAGCTGGGTGCAGGTGCTGTCGTGGTCCCCCGACGGCCGCTACCTCGTCAGCGGCAGCAAGGATGGCACGCTCGCCGTGTGGACGCACGACGGCGAGTACGGCAACTTCAAGTCCAAGAAGCACAAGGCGCACACCCACTACGTTTCCCACGTCGCGTGGGAGCCGCTGCACCGCAACCCGCAGTGCGACCGCTTTGTTTCCGCGAGCAAGGACGCATCGCTGAAGGTCTGGAACGTTGCCACGGGGCTGGAGCGCTCCCTCTCTGGTCACCAGTCGTGTGTCACGTGCGTGAAGTGGGGCGGCGAGGACCGTATCTACTCCTCCTCACAGGACCGCACCGTCATCGTCTGGGACGCTTCCAGCGGCTCTCCCCGTTGCGTGCTGCGCGGGCACGCCCACTGGGTGAACTTCCTGGCGCTCAGCACCGACCTCGTCACCCGCACCGGCGCCTTCGACCACGAGGACCGCACCTTCAGCACCCGCGAGGCGATGGTTGCCCACGCGCAGAAGCGGTACGACGCCGTCGTCACTCGCTTCGGCGACAGCGAGCGGCTCGTGAGCTGCTCCGACGACAACACCATGTTTCTCTGGAATCCGCAGCAGTCCGCCACGCCGGTGGCGCGCTTGACGGGCCACCAGGGCGTCGTCTTCCACATCCAGTTCAGCCCGGACGGGACGATGCTCGCCTCGTGCTCGGCCGACAAGAGCGTCAAGCTGTGGAACGCCGAGGACGGCAAGTTCATCACGACCTTCCGCGGGCATGTGGCGGCCGTGTACCACGTGAGCTGGAGTCTCGACTCGCGCATGCTCGTGTCGGGCAGCAAGGATACGACGCTGAAGCTCTGGTCTGTGGCGAAGCGCGAGCTGATCGAGGACATGTCTGGCCACAGCGATGAGATCTACGCCACCGATTGGAGCCCTGATGGGCAGAAGGTCGCCACGGGCTCAAAGGACAAGCGCGTGCGCATCTGGATCCACTAAACCGTCAACTCTGCTTGCGGCCCCCCCCCCCCCAATCCCCGGCGCTGGAGTCTGCGGCGCGATTCGCGTCATTCTGTATGCGCACTGAGCGTCCGTGAGTGCGTTGTCCGGTCGTGTCGTGCGTCGTGTTTGTGTTTCTGTGTGTTTTCTTTCATGCGCTTTTTCCTCGGGTAAGACCACCTCTAACGCGCCGCCGCTTCGAGCGGCGTGAACGCGATTGCGCTAATGCACCACCACCGCCACCACCACCGTCAGAATGCCGAGTCTCTCCTTGTCGAAGACGCGCGTCGCACTTGCGAACCCCCCCCCCTTCTCCCTCCCTCCTCACACAACGCCGTTCAGCCGCGTCGTGTTATGGCGGAGCGGAAGAACGCGACGGCGCAGGAGGCGGGCGGAGGTGCATCGCGCATCCCACTTCGCTCTTTCTGTGTCACCCTTCGCTGCCGCAGTGCTGAGCGAGGCTCCTCTTCTCTGGTGCTTGCCGCCTTGGCAGCATCCGAAGCGAGCCGTCTGTGCTGCTGCCGCCGTGGCTCTGCGCTCGACGTGCACGCCTTCCCCCGTTGTCGCAACTTGCCACTGCCCCTCCCCCTCTCCACTTCACTCTTCTCGCCCCCCTGTCCGCCTCTCGTATACTCTCCTCGATCTCAATTGTGTTAACTGTGTGTGTGTGTGTGTCTGTTTGTGCCTTGTTGCACCGCGTGTGTGTCGGTCATCGCCCGTGTGCCTTGCGCTACGCGACGACCCACCCCACACCACCCCCCGCGCTGTTGCGGTTACCGTCGTCCCCCTTTCCGCTTCTCTGGTCCACGCGCGGGTCACCCGTCCGCCCGCGCACTCCCTTGTGGCACCGCCTGCAGTTAGTGCGCTCTCGCTACCCCTTCCTTTCGTCTCCTCCTCGTCCTTCCTCTCTCACCTTTTCCCCACCTTGCCAGCATGACCTCTGTCGAGAAGAGGGAGAGCGAGCCGACGGCTGAGCCCGTCCGCCGCCAGCCGACGTACCAGGAGGGCAACTACGAGATCAACTATGTCGCCGTGGCAGTCCTGGTGCTGCCCCTCGGCGGCGTCCTCACCGCCGCCCTGCTCGGCGTCCACCTGCAGTGGAAAACCTTCGTGACAGCGCTGCTCTTCTACATGTTCAACGGCTGCCTCGGCATCACGGTCGGCTACCACCGCCTGTTCTCTCACCGCGCGTACACTGCCGCCCCGTGGTTCCAGTGGCTCTGCGCCTTCGCCGGCGCCGGCGCCTTCGAGGGCTCTGCCAAGTGGTGGTGCCGTAACCACCGCATCCACCACCGCTACGTGGACACTGAGAAGGACCCGTACAACGCGCATCGCGGCTTCATCTTCTCGCACATGGGGTGGATGATCATGAAGCAGGACTACTCGCTGCTCGGCAAGGTGGATGTGTCGGACTTCAAGTACAGCCACGTCCTCCAGTTCCAGCACCGGCACTTCTTCAAGTTCGCCATGCTGTCCGGCGTCATCCTGCCAACGGTCGTGTGCGGCCTCGGCTGGGGCGACTGGCTCGGCGGGTACTTCTACGCCGCGCTCGCCAAGATCGCGTTTGTGCACCACTGCACCTTCTTCATCAACAGTCTGGCGCACACGAACTTCTTTGGCGCGGTGCAGAACTACTCGGACCGCCACTCGTCGCACGACTCCGTCGTCTGCGCCCTCTTCACCTTCGGCGAGGGCTACCACAACTTCCACCACGAGTTCGCCCAGGACTACCGCAACGGCATCAAGTGGTACCACTACGACCCCACCAAGTGGATCATCCGCGCCGTCTCGTTCATCGGCTCCGCAAAGAACCTGGTGCGCACGCCGAATGAAGTCATCGACGCCAACTTCAACAAGATGCTCGTGAAGAAGTCGGAGAAGACGCTGAAGGAGGCGCAGACCCGGCTCGCCCAGCTCGAGATCCCTGTGATGGCGGAGTGGACGTGGGAGAAGGTGCAGGACGAGGTGGCCAAGGGGCGCAAGCTGATGGTCGTCAACAACGACGTGATTGACTTGATGCGCACCATCCCGACCGGCTCCGGCTACACGCACAGCTCCAAGGACATCATCTGGTACTCGAACCACCCCGGTGGCCAGCGCATCCTCGACCTCTTCGTCGGCAAGGACGCCACGGCGGCCTTCACCGGTGGCGTGTACGGCCACTCGTGCGGCGCGGAGGCCCACCTCCAGTACCTCCGCGTGGCGAGGCTGAAGACACCAACCGCTGCGTAGAACCGGCACGGGCGCGGGCGACAGTGTTGCTTCTCCCCCTGTCTCTCCCTTCCCCCCCGCTTACCTTCAAACAAAAATCTCAGGAAAGGAACAGACGAAACAGAGGGCGAGCACGCAGACACACACTCACACACATACGCACGTACGCACGCAGGCACTGACGTGCTTCTCTTCGCCATTTACTTCTTAAGTGACTGTATCGTTAGAGCGAGCCTTCCAGCCAGCACGGCATTGCGGCGCCTGGTGCGTGCGGAAGCGGGCGCACTGCGCACAGCTCGCCTTTCCACCTCCCGCTGTTTTCTCTTTGTGCCCCCTCCTCCGGACCGCCGCGGAGGCAGGAGTGTGGGGCAGGGCAATGACGGGCGTGTGGCGGGTTGTCCGCATCCTCGCGACGCCGGCCTCAACTCGTGTGCGAGCACGCCATGACGTGCTGTGCCAGTGGGTGGTCCCCCGCTCTGCGGAAGAGAAGACCCCTTCTTCCATGCACGTACTATCTTGGTGGATGCGCGTTGTGTGTTTGTGTTTGTGCTTGACGCTGCGGCGAGCGCCCATCTTCTCTCTTTCTCTTTTTTTGTGCTCCTTTCCGATTGTTTGGTTGTGCGGCGTCGGACGCGGGCGTGCTGCGTCGGGCGCGCGACCACCGCCAGCTCTTCCCTTCTCTCTCTCGCTCCGTGTCTCGAGGGCAGCGGCTGCAGCGGTTTTCCGCTGTGGCGCTGCGAGACACACGTCTGCTTTCGGGTCCGTCAGCACCTGGGCTGCGGTGTGCCGGTTTGACTACCGCGCCCTGCTTTCTCTTCACCCTCTGCTCACGTAGCACGGTGAGGAACGCGCAACGCCCTCGCTCCCCTCACTTGCCCTCGCTCAGCGCCTTCTGCCCTCTCCCCGACATCGTCTTCCATCCATGTGCGCACACCCGCGAGCGAACAAGAAAGGCCTGGCGCTTCAGCGCGTGTGACGGAGGAGCACATTCGAGAAAAGGAAAGCGCGGACGCCCACACTTACTAACTTTTGTGACGATGATAGTCAAGCACCGCACACGACACTTGACGGCTGGAAGGGCACCACTGACAATTCCCTCCCCCCCAAACGGCCGACTCGCACAAGCGTGTTTGCAGAGGAAGAGAGAGCGTAAGCAGGTGAGCGGGTGCCCAGGGGGGACAGGGCGGTCGGAGGCACCACCTCTGCGATGTTCCGTTCTCTTCGTGCTCTCACGCCCCCGCCCCTTCACCCCTCACCACGCACCCTACGCGTCACGTATGCGGCGGCTCGTGCGCAGGACTTCTCCGCCAGCGGCCCGGTAGTCGGGAGCACGCGTGTGTGTGGGCGTGCTTCGGTGTTGTGTCGTTTTCCTCCCGCTTGTTTTTGTCTTCGCTGTGTTCTCTCTTGTTTCACCTTCCGCGTTGTTCCTTGTTTTTCTCTTCTTTGTATTGGCCCTTCCCCTGTCGACCCGGCTGTCGCCTTCCCTCGCAGCGCCCCCCCCCGCAAAGCGTTTCCGCGCATGAGAGAAGAAGACGGGGTGCGCAGGGCGAGGCCGACGAGAGCAGGAGGAGGGCACACCCACACAAACAGCCTCGCACGCCGGGACCTACAGGGGACCGTCGTCGCGGAGGATAAGTGAGATGGAAAGGAAACAAAAGAAAAGAGTAGAGGTGGGGTGCACACACGAAGCTTAGTGCTGCCCGTGAGCCGGCGGGCACGGCAATGGAGAACGATGGGCAGAGCGAACACGAGCGGAAACTGCGCAGTGCACAAGACAACACAGAGAGCACAATCACTGCACCGCAACACAGCGAAAGAGACATCCGCCAATACGGAGAGGAGAAGAAGAGAATGAGCAAGGGCGAAGCAGCAGCGAACCACAACACAACCTCGGTGCATTGTTGCGTTTCTCTTACCTTTCTCGTTGTTGCCTCCTGCCTCCTGTCCCCTGTCCCCACGTGCCCCCAGCCACGCGGACTTGAGGATTGAAGTGAGGCAGGGAGGGTGGAGAAGCCGCTGTGCGCGTGGCTGGTGTTTACTGTCTGCGTCGTGTTGTCAGCCTCTCCTTCTCCCGCGGCCGCTTGGAGTGGCGGAGACTGCGCGTGACTCGGGTGCTTAGCACGTGAGCCCCTGTAAGCCGGCGAAGGTCGTGCCTCGCCGTTTCTCATCGCCCCCTCTTCCCCTTCGTGTTTGTCTCCTTCGTCAGCGTTCCACGGCCCCCTTGGTCCACCAACGCCGCCCTCTCGTCTCCCCCTCTTTCTTGTTTCCGCGGACGCTGCTGCTCTGCTTCGGTGCGCCGCCCTGTCCGCGTCGGGCTCCCATGTTTCCGCACTTGGTTTGAAGTTGGGGCACTTCCTCGCAGTGCATCTCCGTCGATTTCCTCGGCGTGCAGGTCCCCCCACCCCTACCCCACCCCCACCCTTCAACACCGCCGCTCCTCGTCCTCTCACGCAGCCGCGTTTTGTCTTCTCATTTTTCCGCTCGACTGCTGCCTGCCCTTGGCACGGGTCGCACACACAGCGTGGCGCACGTGGCGCTCCCAGGGGTGCTCGGTGGATGAGGTGGGCGGTTGTTCGCTGCACCGGCCTCCCCCCCTCCCCACACTCTATCTCTTTTCTTGCTCACGGCGTCGTGCCGCGAGTGGCTGGACAAATGTTATGCTCCCGTCTTTAGTGTTGTTGATGCTGTTTGACGTACTCGCCACTTGCGGCCTCCCTCCCCATTCGCCGGCCTTTTTCATCCACTCCTGTTTTTTCCCTCTGTTTTATGCTGCAGCGTCGCCCCCCGTCCGTGTCCCCCAGCACCTCGCCGTCAAAAAGGCAAAAAAGAAAACAAGAAGGAGGACAGCGACAGCCCCCCGCATCGAATCAAAAATGTGGCACAGAGGCAGGATTGTGTGCGCCGGCTGAGGGTGGAAGTGCGCGGGGCGGGTGAAGCTGGACCTCCTCTCCACTCGCCGCCTTCCTCCCTCTCGGCGAAGCGCCGCAGCACCGTCACTGCTAGTGCTGCCTGACTGTGCGCACTGTGGCCCCCCCCCTCCTCCCTGTGACGACGCACCGACTGTCAGATTAAAGGCGGCGCGTGTGATGGCTTGGCGGAGGGGCGCAGAGGTGGAGGATTTCACCTCCGTGAGAGTGGGTGGGTGGCAGGCGTGTGCCCGTCCAATGTGGAGGCGTTGCGCCCCCCCCCCCTTCCCCTCTCTCCTTTCCGTCACCACCGCACCCCTCCTGCATCCCCACTGTTGCTGCCCTCACCACCTCTCCCCCTCACCCTCCTGCTTTGTTCGACCTTCAAGTGCGCATTCGCTTTCTGAATCGGCCGACGCGTGCGGCTCGCAACAGCTCCCATCCCCCCCCCTCTCCTGAAGAGCTGTCCCACGGTACTTGAGCCCCACGTGCTCCGCTCACCCCTAGCAGATGTGGAAGGGCGCCACTCGCGACGTTCCCCGTGCTACCGCGACTGTACTTGCCGCCATGACCGTCTCGGCGCTGGTGTACGCCACGGCGCGGCGCGCGTTGCCCCGCATCGCCGGCACCCGTCTCTTCTCCGCCGCGGCCGCGGCGCCTGCGACGTCCGGGGTGGCCGGGTGCGCGTGCAACACAGCGTGTGCGGCCGCCATTGTCCCTATCGACGCGGTCGTGCCGGAGGAAAATGCGGTTGAGCGACGACTCGCGCCGGAGCTGAAGGCCCTGCACGCCCAGGCGGTGGCGGCCGGCGAGGACACCTACATCGATCCCAGCACCGGCTTCACCGTCTTCACGCGGCTGGGGCTGATGCGCAAGCTGACGTGCTGCGGCAGCCGGTGCCGCCACTGCCCCTACGGCCACGTCAACGTGCAGTCGAGGCGGGCAATGTCAACAGCTGCCAACGCTGCGGCTGCTGCGGCTGCGGCCGACCACGGAGCGGCGGCGGCGTCCGCCGCAGCACCAGAGGCCGCACCACGTGCCACAGACGCGACGGCGGGGCAAGCTATCAAACACAGCATCGTGTACACGAAGACCGGTGATAAGGGCACGTCGGCCCTTTTTACAGGGGAGCGGCGCAAGAAGACCGACGCCGTCTTCGAGGCCCTCGGTGCGATCGACGAGCTCAGCAGCCACGTCGGCCTCGCACGGGCGATGCTGCGCAGCGCGGCGGACCGGCGCGAGCACGACGAGGCGCTGATGGTCCTGCTCGAGGCGATTCAGCAGGAGCTTCTCAACGCCGGCACGGTAGTGGCGACGCCCACCGCGAAGAGCCCGGAGGACGAGACAGCGCGGCGCATGACAGAGCTCCTCGAGGGCTACCGCTTCGCTGAGAAGACGGCTGAGCTGGAGCGGAGCATCGACGTCATCGACAGCCGCCTCGTCCCGCTGCGCATCTTCATTTTGCCAGGGGGCGGCAACGTGGCGTCGGCGCAGCTCCACGTGTGCCGCACCACCTGCCGCCGCGCCGAGCGGCGCATGATTGAGGTGCGCGAGCTGTACGGCGACAGCTACACGGATCACCTCCGCCAGGCCTCCGTCTACGTGAACCGGCTGAGCGACTTTTTTTTCGTGGCGGCCCGCAGCGTCGCCGAGGAGGACATCGTGCGCAAGTATGACTGAAGACGGACAGCGGCTGCGTCCACCCCCCCCCCCCACCCCGGCTCCTCTTCTCCTTCCTTGCGATTTTCCCGTCCGTTCCTCAAGCGGCGCGCTGGCCCACGGACCGCCTCTACGTGAGCGCACCCGCGCCGTCGCTTGTCATATCCCGATGCGGGACCCTCTGCGCGGAGGCGGTGGGCTGTTCCGGAGCCCCCGCTCCCTCCCCCTTCCCGATGGGCGCCCACCAAGCGAGCGAGAGCACCGCGCATGCAGGCGGCCTGGCAGGCCTAGCCCCACCCGTCGTCGTCGCCAGCGCCGACCTCGCAGCCAGCCCTCGCCGCCTGCTATTCAATCAGCTCCCTTTCACGGCACTACCGCATCGCGCCAATAACAAAACCCGCCAACCTCCCTCCCTCTCTCCCCTTCCCTAAATCGCGAACGCGCCGCTCCGACTTCTTTTCTTGCCGCCGCTGTCTGTGCGTTTTGTGTGGGCGCCGGGTCTTGTCTTTCACTCCTGCCTCTCCCCGCCTTCTGCAGCCGGAAACACGCAGTAGCGCTGGGCAAGACGATGACTTGCGGTCTCTTGTGTGCGCCGGGCGTACTCGTCTCTCTCGCCACACGCTCGACGTCAATCGATGAGAGTCAAACAAGACGCACGTTGAAACCACAGAAGAGCGCTCCCCTCCTCCACCGAGCCGCGTAGCGACGAAGGCTGGGGTGCTGTGGCCCGGTTGCCCGTGGCCTGAGCTGTAGTGCATGTGCGCCCCCTGCGCCGTCCGCCCCCCTCCCCCTCTTTGCATCTTTCCCCTCCTCCCCTCCTCCACCGCCTCCTCGCCGTCCTACGCACGCACACACCATCTACGCCACTCCCCTCTTCGCCTCCCCTCCCCCCTCCCCTCCGCAGCCTCAGCTGCTCCACTTGCTGCACCTCGCTCCTCCACTCTTTTCATCCTCCTTGTATCCACCCCTCCCCCCTCCCCCCGCTTGCCGCCACCGCACGCGCCCCCGTAAACAACTGTCACCCTAACACCGCGAAGGCAACTCCCTCTCCCACCCTTTCCCCTCCCCCCACCCTCCCTCCCTCCATCAACCATGACCGAGGCTTCCCGCAAGCGCAACGAGTTCCGCTTGCGGCTCGTGATGTACTACGTCTTCGTCCTCGGCTACCTCGCCGGCGCCCTTGACTTCGCCCTGGAGTACCACAACTACTGGGCGTGCGGCGGCTTCGCCGTTGTGCTGGTTTTCATCGCGCTGCGCATCTGGCTCTTCGTGATGCCGCAGTACCAGCTGTACCAGATGTTCCCGCCCTGCAGCTTCGCCCGCGCCGCGTACCAGACCTTCTTCCTCTGCACCTGCTTCGCCGGCATTGGACTGGGCCTGTGGCTCATGGCGCGCGGCATCCAGCACCACCAGTCGTGGACGGGCGACTCGTACTTCTGCGGTATGACGGGCATGTGGATGGCTGCGAAGTGGGGCTACTTCGTGACGGTGCCCATCTACGAGCTGCGTGAGGACACCCTCGAGGAGGAGGCGCTCATCAAGCTGGGCCTGATCGAGCCGCCCCAGCCGGAGAGCGAGGAGGCCACGCACGAGCCGGCGGCCTTCCAGGAGGCTGAGGCGTAGGCCGCTCCTCCCCACCTGCGTGTTCTCTTTGCCCCGCTTCCGTAGATGGAGGGGCCGTAGGCGCTGCCTCTGGCATGGCATCACGTCGTTCCAGCTCTGTCTTTCTTTTCCTCGTATGTGTGTCCCCCTGGCGCGCGGCGGGCGCAGCACGCGTGATCGAAGGAGGCAGTGGGCAGCCGAGGTGATGGACTGCGGGAGGCCAACGCGTAGCTGACACCGCCGTCCTCTTGCACGCAACCGTGCAGTCGGGCTTACTGCGGTGCGTGCGCAACGGGCTTGGGCCTCACGCACCGCCCCCACTCCCCCCTTCTGCCGCGTTCAGTGCTGCCTTGGTGTGCGGAGCTTCGAATGGCAACGTCGCCCCGCCTGCACTGCCACCTCCTTTTCCTTCAAGTTTTCCTTCGCCTCCGCTGGCCACCTCCATTCACCCCTCCCCTCCTTGTGGCCCGCATCCTCCCCCCCCCCCCACACACACCCGCTGGTACGCCCCATGATGGAGTTGCGGGTCGTGACCCTCGGCGTGAGCCTCACAGCCATGTTTCCCACCCACACCTCCCCGATCATGGCCGTCTTTGCCTCGTCTTCGCTGAGCGTCCTTCTCGCTTGGGGCGCGAATGGGGAGAGAAGAGGCGGTGCGGAGGGGGTGGGTGGTGGGGGGTGGGGGGTTGGGTCGCATGCAAAGTGGGAGGGGAGGGACGAGGGGGTGGGGCCAGTGACGGGGGTCGACGCGCTGCTCGAGTGACGCAGCGCCGCCACTCCTCTTTCTCTTTTTTCCCCCCTTGCAAGTGATGCACGCCCGCACTTTACGCATGGCTTGGTCTAACGGCTTCTGTTTCTGTTCCACCCCCTCTTCCCTTCTGATCCCCGCACTTCGGTGGGAGCGTGGCTCCCACACTGTCCTTTGTTTTGTTCTCGCGTTTTTGTGTGCGTTTTTGTGTGTGTGTGTGTGTCTCACCTATTGACGTGCTGCGTCCGCCCCTCCTCACTCTGCTCCCGCCCCACCCCTTTTCTCGCTCCCCCGTCCCTCGTCTCGTCCTGCGACCTTCTCCGTGCACCGCGGCGCCTCGCATCACTGGGGCCGCGACGGAAAGAGGCGCAGCCGAGAGCGACAGAGAGAGGAAGACTGTGTAGGTGGCGCGGGGGGTGAGGGGGGGGGAGGGGGAGAAGACAGGGACTCAAGGTGCAAGGGGAGGGAGTGGTGATACGGTGAGTGTCGATGGGCCTTGCACCCCCCCTCACCCCCGTCCCCCGTCCCCCGCGCATGGCACGCGGCTCTCACGACCTCTCTTCGCCTTTCCGTTTCTTGGCGCGTCTGTCTTTGTCTTGTTTTTGTGTTTTCGACTGTGCCCTTGTCTCTTGTACGTTCTCTGACTCCCTCACTCTCTGACCCGTAGGCGTGTCCCCTCTTTTTAAAGACACCTACCGCGGAGATCGCTATTCCGAGGAGATGCTGTTCTCTACCCCTCCCTTTACCTTTCCACACGTCCCCCACCCGCCCCGCCCCCGCCGCCGCTGCAGCCCGCACGCACCGTGCCATGTCGTTTCCTCCCGGCTCCTTCCCGACGTCCTCGCCGACTCCCACTCCCCCCCCCTCTGGCCCACATGACCACACAACCGCCTCGGCGGCTCGGACCAGGCAAGCAGGTGGCAGAAGCGGAGAAGGTGACGCGATTCGCTTTCTTGTTTTCTCGCGGGTTGTGTGCCACGGGCGGCCGGCTGGTTGAGGTGGGTTCACCAGCGTGCAGGTGCCGCCGTCCGGAATACAAGAGGGGAGACGGACACGCGCTGGACTGGAGTGCCGCACGCGGCGGACTCAGTCTGCGAGCGCTGTGTGGCGACTTCGAGCGTCTACCCTCTTGTCTAGCGTACAACTCTCATCCACAACTACCACCTCCACCTCTCTGTTCTCTTTTCTCTTCTCTTTTCTTTTCAGTCACCCACCGCGTCTTTCTGGACGGGTAGCCAATGCCAACACGAATACCGGCCAAACGCGCAGAGAGGGTGGGGCCACGCGCGCACGCACCTCAAGCTCACACACGCACCACCAAGCCAAGTAAGCCATGCGGCAGGCTTGTGTGTGTGTGTGTCTAGGGCGTCTCTAAGGCACTAAAAGTCAAAACACAATGGAGCTCGCCGGACGCACCACAACACGGAGAGCGTAAAGAAAGAAAAACAGGAAAGCAAGAGAGGGGAAGAGGAAAAAAAGGAAACGGATGTGTTCACGTTGTGCCAAACCCGCGAGGCACCCCTTCGCTGCCTGCCCACTGCCCTACTCCTACACCGCAGGCTTCGGAGTGTCACGGCACATTTTTGTGCTGGCGGCGGCGGCGGCGGGGGGGGGGGGGTCAAGCCCCGGTGGCGTTGCCATCACCTCGTGAACGAGGCGTTTGTGAGAGGCACGCGTTTTCTTGAAGGGAAGGGCTGCTGCAGGTAGGCACCGCTATCCAGTTGCCCACTGCCCAGACTCCGCCTTCTGTGCTGCACGACGCGCGCGAATTCGTTTCCCACCTTCCACGGGTTTGCGCGTGGCAAACAGGATTGCAACTCAGTGAATGGGCGGCAGCGCCATGAGCAAGGCTGCGGCACGACTCGCCGCCGCTCTCTTCACTTACTCAGCAACGGACACCCTCTCACCTCTCGTACCCACTCTTCCGTCTCTCTCGCACAACGTGAAAGGTGCCCCAGATATCACCATCCGCGGCCACCGTATCGACCTCGCTTCGGGACACGCACACACACAAGTCTCGCACTCGCCAGACGCGGTGGCCATGTGCATGCGCGCCGGCTTTGTCGGTGCTATTGTGGTGTTCCTGGCTGCGGCATTCGTGGCGCTGTTTTTTGCAGAGCCGGTGTACCGCGCGCCGGACAGTGTGGCAGCTGTGCCGTTCTGCGCGGAGCCACCGCTCTGTGCGAGCCGCAACGCGACAGTCAAGCAGCGCCTGCTGTGCGCCGTGCGCAGCGCCCCGCTGGACGCAGCGTCACCGGCGTATCGGCAGTACGTCGTGACGCGGCTGCGGCGGTACGTGGACGCCGGCATCCGGGGTCAGCCCGTGGCGCCGTCTGTGGTGGAGCGGGTGCGCTACAAACTCGCACACGTGCACGAGCCGATGGTGCTGCACTTCGCCGGCGACAACGGTGTGGGCAAGACGCGCATGGCCGAGCTCATCTCGCTCGCCATGGGCCAGCGCTGCGGGGACGCGCTGTGCTCGCTGGGCGAGACCACCCTCGTGCTGTCCGGCACCGGCTACGACGGCATGAGCGTCGGCGAGTTCCGCAGGGTTGTGGTGCCGGTGGTTGTGCAGCACGCGCGCCGCTTTCGCCACAGCGGCGTCGTGATCATCAACGAGCTCACCTCGCTGGAGCCGGAGAAGGTGCGCGTGCTGTCGCCGCTGCTGGGGCGCGGCAGCAGTTTCGCTGAGCATCCCACCGTCAGCGTCGCTTCGCTGCTGGTGCTGCTGACGACCGACTTCGGGCGGGAGGGCCGCACTCGTGGCAAGAGCCTCGCGGAGATGCAGGTGTTCATTAGTGAGGAGTTCGCTGGGCTGTACACCAAGGAGGCCGCATCGCACGTGCGCACCTTCCCCTTCCTGCCAATCTCCCTCACCACCGCCGGTGAGGTGGTGCGGGTTGTCGTGAGGGAGATGGGTTGCGCCGCTCCGCAGCCGCTCTGCCTCACCGCGACGGACGCCGCCGTGCTGTGGCTCGTGGAGAAGACGAAGCTTCTCCTCGCTGCTGAGAACGGCCGCGCCGTGGCGCTGGAGACGCGGCTGCACGTCGAGACGCTGTTGGCGCAGAAGGCGGACGATGCGGCTGCGGACAGCGGCGCTGCTCCACAGGCGGGCGTGCTGCCCACACCACCCGCCGCGTGCCCGTATCGACCGTGCGTCATCTCGGTGGACGGGGACGGGGCTCTGTCCCTGCAATGCTGAAGCAGCATCACTTGTGACGCTTTTGCGTACGTCTGCGTCTGCATCTGTGTCTGTGTGTGCGTGTGAGTTGCGTGACTCGGTGCGTCTTCACATCAGGACCCTCTGCTCACCTCCACCCCCCTCACGCCCATGTGTTGGGCGTTGACAGAGAGAAGAGGCGGCCACTGGGCGGTCGCATCAAAAAAGCGACTTCATACAACTTCACACCCACGTCCAATCAAACACATACGATCCTTCGCGCCGACGCTTCTAGCGGGCACTGCGACAATCGACGTGTGGAACAGCAGCACGCGACGGAGGCAGCTTTCGCAGACCTTGCCTGAACACTGCACACCGGCTGGCATCTAGCTCCGCTGCACGGCCGAGCCGGCAGGTGCTGGCGAACCCTCTGGGCAGACCGCAGGGTTGTGCCTCTCTGCGCACGCCGCTCTCTATCCACACACTCCACTTCCTCACCCTCGTCCTCCCGATGCCCGCCTCTCCTTCCCTCCCTCCCTCCCTCCTCATCTGCCGCGCAACCACCGCTGGCTCGGCGCAACTCGTTTGTGCGTCCTGCCGCCACCGCTGCCACCGCCCGTCGCACGCTGTGTCTCGAATCCCTCCTGTGTGCTTTCTTTTCTTCTCTGTCGTTGCTGCTACACGATCACCGCGCACACGCACGCATCTCGATTTGCAAACCGTCGCTGGACCTGCAGTCGGACGCCGTAGTTGAATCATGCCGCCGAAGTTTGACCCGAACCAGGAGATCATCGTGG
>JASAOO010003318.1:8669-40548 GCA_030849075.1 Zelonia costaricensis | reverse complement strand
CGCCCCGTCACGTCCTCGCACCGCAGCAAGTTACACACGCTCAAAGCCACAGAGGGTAGAGCGCCATTCGATGACCTCGGCCTTCGGCCTCCGGGATGAAGCCCGCGCCAAAGCCACGCACCCCACCAGGCAAAGCCAATAGCGGCAGGGGACCGCAAACCGAGAAAGGAAGCGAGGGGGTCCCCGCGCCGGGGGCCGGGGCGGGGGTTCAAGAGGGACGCCGTGGCGGCGCCGTGGGGCGGCAGGGGACCCCGCGACCCCGTGCCCGACGCCGGGACCAACCCAGCCCCCCACCCCCGCGTCGTATCGACCAACTCTGGCACCACAGAACGAGGCAATCCAACCCCCCTGTGCGAGGGGACGTCGCTTTCGAGCGAGGGGGCGAGCGGGGGGGGGGGGGGGGCCGAGACGAGGTGGGTCAAGGCCTGGCGGCACGGAAAGGGGCACCCATTGCGCGCCGGCGCCCCCCTGGCGGTGGCCACGCCGCCGCGTCGGCCCGGGGCACTGCTGTCCCCAGGGGCCTGGTCGCCGCAGGAAAGGCCCAGAAAGAAAATACCCGATCGCAGTGTAGACCGGCACCGGGGCTCACCCGGTTCCCACCACCCTGCCGTCGCAAAAAGCGCCACGTGCTGTCATGGATAGCGGTGGCTCCTGCTTCTGCGTCGCTTTCGCCCGCAGGAAAACGAGGGTGTGCGGGGTGGGCCCATGCCACTACCAGGGGGGGCCACCCGGGGCGGCAAAACGGCCACCGACCCCGGCCGCACCGGCGCAGAAAACGGCCCTTCCTCTCATTGAAAAAAACTAATTCGCTGCGATCGACCCCGCCACTTTCCCTTTTTTGCAGCGTGGAACCCGCAGGCGCCAGCATCGCCCGGTAAAAATAACAATGCCCATGCGAAACCGGCGCACCCCCGGGTTCGGTGCTGCACGACCCCGTGGGGGCACGGGTTGGCTGTGGGAACCCCACCCCCGCGAACCCCCCGCACCAGACAGTGGATGGGAAGTGGCCGTGCCAAAGGAAAGCCGGGGTTTTCAAACAGATAACTCTTGGAAAAAAGCCCGCGGGTCTCGACGGACCGAACGGTTCGCCGGGCCAGGGGCCCCCGTGCCCCACAGTGGTGGCGGTTTTTTCGCCTACCACCGGGCCGTCAAGCAGGTGGCCGATTCCTCGGCGGCCGGGAAAGCGCTGAAACAGAGTCCGGCCGGGGCAAACCTCGCATTCTGACACCGCCCCCCCCCCCGTCGGGAAACCCCCGGCCACAGAATGCTGGGGGAACACCGGTGGCACCGGCCGCGGCGGCCCGCGTCCGCAAAAGGGGGCGGGCCCCCGCACAAAACCGCCTCCAACCCGCAGAGGGGGCCGCGGAGCGGTCGGTTGCGTGGCGCCTTACGATGCCCCCGTGCGTTTGCCCCCCCCGAAGCGCCTTGCCGCGCAGGCGCGGCGTCCCATACACCGGGGCGAGGGGCGGCGGGGGCTTCGCAGAAAGGGGCAGCCCCCCGCCCCCCAGCCCACCACCGACCGTCCCTCAGCGCACGGGGGGTTCAACAAACGCGAGCGCGCCGGGGGGGGTGCCGGCGGGGGGCGGGTTTCTGGGGATGGGGGTGGCGCCTGCCCCCCCCCCCCACGCCACCTCGTCCGGCAACCCCAGCCCCCGGGCCCGCGCGCCCGGTGCTGTTGGGTGTGGCCCCCGGCTTTTGGCTTCGTGGAAGGGCCCCCCCGAACCCCCCTCAGCCGCAACGCCCGCCGCGAAAAGCAGCTGGATCAGGCGTTTCCAACCGCCCACCAAGCGCGCCATCCACCACGGAGTCGGTGGGTGCTGCTCGCGGTTAAAACACCTCTTTTGCACCCCCGGCGCAGACCGGGTTGAAACACGGCGGGCGGTTGGGCCGGGGTGGGGCTCGCGGGTTTCCGCCGGCCCACCGCGCCTGGCGCCGTGGCTTGCGCTGGTGGGAAGGGGGGGGTTGGCGCGGGCCTTTGACGGGGGTTGTTCGCGAACGAGTGAAGGGGGGTTGGTTGGCCGGCCGCGTTGGGCTTAGAGGACCGTGGGTGGATTCTCTATTCCTTTCCAAGCCACCACCCAGGCAGGCCGGCCGCGGGGCGACCGGCATTCCGACGGTGCCTCGGGAAGGGGGCCGCGGCGCGGTGCGCGCGTTGCCGCCAGCCGAACCCCCGTCTGCGTCTCGGTGTGGGGGAAGGGGGGCAATGCCGGGCCATTTCCACCTGCAACGGGGACAGCCTGGGCGTATCTCGGCTTGCGTTTTGGAATTCAGCCGAAGAGAGTCGTGGTTTTCATCTTCGTCGTCCTGCTGTGGTCGTGGGAACCCTCTTTTTTCCCGAAGGCCCGACGTTCCGGACAGCTGAAACCAAGGTGTTGCTTTGGGGCTTTTGGAACGCAGGCGGTCACCTTTTCCCTCGCAGGCGCTCGGTGGATTGTTTCGTGCTTGAGATATCGCCGCCTCCGCCAGCGGGGTGCTGCTTTGAGAATTTTCTTTGTTGACGAAGGCGCGGGTGCGGCGCCGCGTAGGCGGGGGGGCACCAGCCCGCGTCCCTTTCCGCCCCCGCAGCCGCCGGCCCCGCAAGGGGAAAAGCCCAAAGCACACCGCCCGGTGGCGTGGCGTCTGTGCTGTTCGCCGTAGGTCCCCGGCGCGGGCCGCCAGCGTGACGGTGGCTGCAGGGTGCTTCCCCTAACAAGGCCTTCGTGTCAAGCACGTGGCGCCACTCGGTCGCATTCGTCAAGAGGGGTCGGTGTTTTTTCCCACCGCGGAATGGCGCCCCCGCGGCGGGGGGTTGGGTCTCGCTATTTCCCCCCGGGCAACACCCCCCACCCTGGTGCGCTACCTCCCCTCCCCGCAGCCCACCCGCCGGGGGGGTGGAAAACGTTTTTCTCCCCGGGTGGGGCGGGGGCGGCGGGGTGTTTCTTTTCTTTGGGAAACCGCGCAGCGCGCCCCCCAGGCCCCCTTTGCGCGGCTCCGGGGACCGGGTTGGTCCCGGGGTCGAGCCCGGGGTCGCGGGGCCCCTGCTTTCCTGCGGCGCTACCACGGCGTCCTTCCTGAGCCCCCCCCCCCGAAACGAGGGGGGCCGCGGTTCTGCTGGCCGTGGCCGGGAAGGGGGGGCCCCCGGGTGGCCGGCGCGGCGGGGGGGGGCCGGTGGCCAACGCCGCCACCAAACCCCTCGCCGGGCACGGCCCCGTCCGCGGGTGGGCACGGGGTTGCCCGCCCCCGCTGCGCGGCCGGGTTGCGCCGCGGGGCTTCCGGCCCCATGTCGGCCGGGCGCGCGTGGTTGCGCGGCGGGCTCCGCGGGGGCGTTGGGTGGTGGCGGTGGCGGGGTGGTCGCCCCCCCCTTTGGCAAACCCACCCGCGCGCGCGGCCCGCCGGGTCAGTTTTGCGGCCTTTGGCTGCGTGGGGGGGCGCTGCTTGGCGGGGGCTTTGCCGGGTGTTGGCGCGCGTTGGTTGCCGGGCCGGCCGCTGCCCGTTTGCGGGGCGGTTTGGGGGCTCTGGGTGCCCGCCCGCGCAGGGGGGCCGCGCGTCGGCGTGGGGTTGGGGGTGGGGGCAGAGGGCGCCTGGGGCGGCGGGTACGCCCCGGGGCAGGGGGGCGGGGGGGGTAGTGGGCCCAGGTGGGCAGTGGCCCCCAGGGGAGCGCCACGGCCGGGCCGCGTGCGTGCGTTTGGGCCGCTTTCCCGGGGTGCGCGGTTTTCTCGCGCGCGCCGTCGGCGTTTGCGTGCGAGGTGGGTGGGTGGGGGGTGGTGGTGGCCGCGGTCTCTTTTTTTTGGTCTGGAATGGCTTCCTGTCGAGTTTCGGGTGGAACGGGCTGCGGGGCTGCGGCGCGTCAGTTGCAGAGTGGGGCGGAAAGATCTGGCTGTGTCAGCGCGGCTGGTCTAGTGGCGCCGGTGTGGGCGGGGCACCGCCTGCGGGCGAGGCGGCGGCTTGTCCAGGCGAGGGGCACCCGGCTTCTTTCGAAGAAGGCTTGTCCACACCCAGCCCCGACATCGCGCGAGCGCTCGCCAGCGCCACAGGCGCAGCAGGGCAGCGGCGCATAGCAGCGCGCTGCCGGTGACCACCAAGGCCCACACGGTGGCGATGGTCGAAAGACTCAGCGCGCCGTCGAGCTCGCGGCAGGCTTCGAGCGCCGTGTTGCGGTGGCTAAGCAGGTTGAAGTGCCGCGTCTCTACCACGTCAGCCGCACGCGACGCACCGCCGGCTGCAGTGGCGATAAGGCGCAACTCACGCATGCGCCGCACCATCGCGTCGTGGCGTTCATCCACCGCCGCGATGGCGGACACGATGTCAGCGTGCGTGAAGGTTTTCGTGGTACTTGCCTGGACGCCGATTCCCGCCTCCGCGACGCGCTGGCACACATCGGCTTGGTCGGCGAAGAGCGGGACGCCGATGAGCGGCACCTCCGCTTCGATCGACTCGAGCACGGAGTTGTCGCCGCAGTGCGTGAGAAAGGCACGCGTGTGCGGGTGCTTGAGCACCGCCACGACAGAGGGCAGCCACGCCGTGATGTACATGCGTGCCGGGGATGACGGTAGCGGCTCTCCTGCTCGTGCTGGTGGGGTGCCGCCTCGGTGCTTCCACACGACGCAGAGGGGCTCCACGGCGAGAAGGGCGTCGTGCAGCCGTCGAACCACGTTTGCGTCCGGCGCGGCAAGTGTGCCCCAGTTCACGTACACGACTCCGCGTGGGCAGCTGTCGAGGAAGTCGGCGAGGTCGCGGGGAAGATCGTCGCGGTTGTACGGCGCACGCTCGTCGCGTGTGTTGAGCGGGCCGACGGGGTGGACGTTGGGGCAGAGCGGTTGCGCGATGTCGAGCCCCCACAGCGTGAAGGTGACCACGGGCCCGTACATCCCGGCGGCATCATACGCGTCTCGCAGGGGCGGAATGGCGTTGGCGGTGCGCACGGCGTTGATGCGCTTGACTGCGCCGGCGCTAGCGAGCGTGGCGGCGTGCTTGAACGCACAGTTCAAAAAGCGCTGCGAGACGGACATGTGGCGCGGGAAGCCGGTGCCGACGGCGGGCAGCAGCGCCTGCACCCCCACAGTGAGCTGTGTCGTGAGCGGCAGGACGTGCACGACGGACACGTCCAGCATACGACCCACCGCGGCGCACGCGTAGGTGGCGAGGTCGCACAGCATGGTTGTGACGCGGTGGCGGGCGTGGATAGAATTCGTCGCGTGCATCAGGTCCGGCAGGGTGGACTCGTAGTACTGAAACATGTTGTTGAACAGAGTCTGGAATGAGAAGAGCATCGAGGTCTGCTCGCTCGTGACTGCGGCAAAGGTGTCTGCCGAGAAGGCTGTCGTGCACGACGGAATAACGACACACCAGACGTCCAGCACGCCGTTCGGCGCCTCGCTCTCCCGCCTGGTGCTGGGAGCCGCCTCGACGTTGATTCTCCTCGCTTCAGTGACTGGCGTTGCGGTGCTGTTCGCCAGCGTGATCGGCCTGCGGTGCCGGCTGTGCCGTAGCACCGTGTCGCACCACTGAACCTTCTCGACGACGCACGTGACGGCGTGACCGCGGTGCGCCATCTCCTCGGCAATGACCCAGAGCGGTTTAAAGTGGCCCCAGAGGGGAATCGATGTGAGGACGACGTGCAGCCGCGGTGCGGCGCCGTCGTACACAAGGGGTGGGCGATGCTGCGCGAGTGTGCCCAAGTCGTTCACGTTGGAAGTACCAGCGCGGACCAGGGACGCCGCCGCAACGACGAGTGCGAGAGCGCCAAGGGGCAGCGACACCCGCAGCCGCGACACTTCACGTGTGCGCCGCTGACCTGCACGGGGTGCGCACAACGAAGTCCACACGGCTGGCATCGTGGCTGTTGCACACAGGCGTCACTTCTTCTTGTCCTCCGCTGCTGAATGGGTCGCCTAAAACGACACGGCAAGAGAGGGAGGGAGGCTTGGTGCGTGTTGTGGCAGTGTGTGTGTGTGTGTAGTGTGTGCTCCCTGTCAAACGGGTGCTGGAGGGTGGGGCGGGTGGAGAGGGGCGAGGGGGGAGGGGGAAAGCGAAGGATGGTAGCGGAGAGTGCTGCAGTCATCGTACACCGGCGCGTGCACCCCCGCAATCCACACGAGGGGTGGCAGTCGTGGTGCGGGAAGTGCAGAGGGGGGGGGAGGAGAAGGCGACACTCACTCTAATGCCCTTCACTGACGCCTCGCCGCGTTGCTGCTCCTACAGGTCTGTTCGCGCTTTTCTTTGCTTCTTGGACGCGGTGGACCATTTAACCACCGCGGGCTCCGATCGTGCGCGCGCGCACACACACACACGCACACGCACACATACGCTCACCATCACACAAATCAAGCGGCAAGACAAAGCAAAGAAGAGGAGAAGGAAAAGAAGGTACCGAACATTGAAAATGCGCGCACTTGAACAGAGGAAGACAGAGAGGAGGAAAACAGAAGCGTCCAGTGCTGGTGGTGGTGGTGGTGGTGGTGATGGTGGTGATAAGGCACGGGGGCACGGGGGCATCATGGCCACAGCCCTGCCGCACGTGGCGGCACTTGTCTGCCTCGACGCGTGCTTGTCGTGGCCCCGTCCTCCACGAAACACGGCATTCGCAGCGCAAGACGTGACACCCACCCACACACACACACACACACGTACACGTTGACGTCTGCGTTTGGATACAGAAAGGCTTGTGCTCAGTTCCGTCCTCGTGCGAGAGCGGATCGAAGCCACAACAGCAGCGCTGCAGTGCATCCGCGGGTGTGCGCCTATGTATCGGTGTGGTTGTGCGTGCGCCACGCGGGAAACAAGAGGAGGGGCGTCACTGGGAAGGCAATGCAGTCGGTCTATCTCTCTTGTGTGCCGCAGCACAGCCCGACGCCGCGCTCGGCGTATGCTAGTGAGCAGAGATGGGCCAGGATGCGCTTGCGAGAAGCTGGGGGAAGGTGAGGTGTGTGGGTGGGTGTGGAGTCGATTAGGTTGGGAGCAGGCGTGGTGCAAGACTGGTTACCCGAGTCGCGCACCCGCATCTTTCCTCCTCTCTCCTCTCGGCTCACCCAACCTTGATGCCGTCTGGGTCCGTGTGTGAATCTTGTCCGGCACCGGCCCCGATCCCGGCGTAAGCCGTTCCACAGAATCGCGTGTGGGGGGGGGGGAACTGCACGGAGGGAGCCGCCGGGGCGCCGGGAGAAGGGGGGACGGAGACGGAGGCGGGAACAGAGAACCACCTCAGAAGGAAAAGTGAGAGAAGGAGAAACGGAGCTGGTGGGGACTCCACCACGTGCATGAGGGCGTAAAAGAAAGCAACAAGCCGGTGCTTGCGCGTGCGCGTGCGTGTCTGGGTGTATGTTATAGTGTCCTGCTTTGCCCCCTTGGTTTCTCGCTGCGCGCGTACGTACGTGGGTGTGGCCTGGGTGGGCCTGCGCCCGCTCCCCCTCGACCACCGCCCACGCCTTGGCGCGTGTGTGTGTGACACAGCGAGCTGATAAAGGGGGGGGGGACGGGGAGGGGAACCCCAACACGCGAACGGGGAACGGATGAGGGGTGGGGCAGAGCCAACACACGCCGAGGCGAGGTGAGAAACGACGGCGGCAAAAGAAAAGAGAAGAAGAGGGGGAGAGGCGAAGGGCGAACACTAGAAGGGAGGTGAAGAGGAGGGTGACCAGGAAGGGTGGGGGCATGGGGGTTGAGTTAGCGCAGCGGTGAAACGGAAAAGAAGGGGTGGGGTGGGTGGGTGGGAGGGGAGATGGGAAAAGGAGAAGAAAGGAAACGACGAAGAGAAATCGCAGCAACGCGGAGAGGAGTTTGTGAGTGGCGCCGCACAAAAAGGGGAAGGTGAGTGGTGGTGGGGAAAGGAGGAAGCCGCCCGGCGCATTCACACACACACAAACTCGCTCACCTACACCGAGAACCATACACACGCACACGTCACTCTCTTTCCCCCCCCTCGACGCTCATCCATTCACATGCACACCTGCGCATTCAAACGCCATCAACCACACACACTCGCACAAACACAGTACCACACAACACACACCCCTACGTGATTACCATGTCGAGGTGTGCGTAAGCGTGTGCGTCGTCGTGTGTCTCTGTGTGTATGTTTTTGTAAAAGAGCACGTGAAGGGTGAACGATGGGAGGGGAGGGGGGGAGGGAGAAGTAACCGTCGAAGGCGTGCTCGCACCCTTCTCGAGCTGGGCGGCGGCAGCGCAGCTCTGTCACCTCAGCAGGACTCGTCGCTTTCATCGATGGCGGCCGCCGCAGCGACGGCCTGGGTGAGATCGGCGAGGATGTCCTCAATCTGCTCAATACCCACGGAGAGGCGGATGAGGTCGGCCGGCAGCGTGCGCTTCTCCTTCGGGATGGACGCGTGCGACAGCAGGCACGGCATCTCGACCAGCGAGTTGCAGCTGCCGAAGCTGACGGTGAGCTTGAAGAGCTTGCACGCCCGCACAAACGCGTTGGAGCGCTTCGTGCTGCCGGTCTCGATGGACAGCACGCTGCCCGGGCCCGAGGTCTGCGAGCGGTGCAGGAAAAAGCCCTCCTCCGTGAGAGAGGAGAGCTGCGGGCAGGTCGCTGGGTTCAACCCGGCGTAGTGCAGGCGCGACACGACGTGGCCCTGGCGGGAGAGGAAGAGCGCCACCGCCACGGCGTTGAGTTCCTGCTTCTCGACGCGGATGGACAGCGTGCGAATACCGCGCAGCAGCAGCCAGCAGTCGAAGGGGGCCAGCGCATTGCCCTGCGCGTTCTGCAGAAACGCGACCCGCTTCACGTCCTCGGCGGACTTGACGCAGATGAGCCCGCACATCGTGTCGCTGTGCCCGCACAGGAACTTCGTCGCGCTGTGCAGCGAGTAGTCGCAGCCGAGGGCGAGCGGCGTGCAGCGCAGCGGTGACATCATCGTGTTGTCGATCGACACCTTCACGTTGTGTGCGTGGGCGGCGTCGCAGACAGCGCGGATGTCAACAATGCGCATCAGCGGGTTCGTCGGGCTCTCGAGGTGCAGCAGCTTTGCCTCGGGGTTCTCGACCAGCGCCTTGCGCACGGCCTCGATGTCCCACGTCGGCACAAATACAACGCGGATGCCAAGGCACGCCGTGATCTGCGTGAGCAGGCGGTGCATGCCACCGTACAGGTCGCTGCTGGCAAGGATGACGTCCCCGGCGTTCAGGGTCGTGACGAGGGTCTGCAGCGCGGCCATGCCGGAGGAGAAGGCGAAGGCGGCGTGGGCACCCTCAAGATTGGCGACGAGGGTTTCGATGGCGGTGCGGGTCGGGTTGCCACTTCGGCTGTAGTCGTACGGTCCGAACTCTTCGATATCCGGCTGCACAAAGGTCGCCGTCTGGTAGATGGGCATCGAGCTCGGGTGGTACGGGTCGTTGGGGCAGCCGTCGAAGATGACCACCTGCGTGCTCGGGTGCTTCGCGGCGTGGTCGAAGTGCGGCCGCTTCGGGTACGTCGGCAACTCGCTGTAGTTGGCGCCCTTGGGGAACTTGTAGCTCACCGGCAGCATCGCCTGCTCCAGGTACTGCCGCTCCTCCTCCAGGGCCGTGAGGATGGTGCGGCTGATGGACGTTTTGGCGGCGCTGATGGCGTGCATCATGTCCACCTGCGACAGCTTCTCCTTCAACATGTGGTTCTCCGCCTCCAGCTTGGCAATGTAGGACTCGCTCTTGCGGCAACAACAGCACTTGTCCTCATCGTGGCTATCGTCCACAGCCGCCGCTGCCGGCGTGCTATACGAGGTCGTCTGCGACATTGGCGAGCGAGTCGGCGCTGGTGGATGTCTGATGTGTGCGTGCACGTGCGAGAGGGACAGAGAGAGGGAGGGAGAAGTTCGCGAGGAGAAGTTCGCGAGAGACGCGAAGTCGCAAAACAAAGAACCAAAAGAAAAAAGAAAATGGAGTAGAGAAAGGGAGGTGTCGTGGGGAGGTGGACGGTGACGGGTTACAAGACGAGCTGCGGTGCATCGCGCATGTGCGGGTGTGTATTCAGGAAGAGAAGTGGGGGATTGACAGAGGAGGAGACGAATAGGTCGGTGCGAGAACGCGTAGCAGTGTACAGAGAGGTGGGCTGGGGGTGGTGAAGGCAGGGGTGACGAAAACCGGGTCGAAGGGACGCCCTCTGATGCCGTGCCGCGAAAAAAGCGGCTGAGACGAAGGGCAGCGCGCCGTGCCCACATCCTTCGCGCACGCGACACGCACGGCATCGTCGTGTACGCCGCGCCTTTGCCGTCGTGCGCGCACGTTGTGTTCTTTGAAAACGCGTTTACTGGTGACGGGGGGGGGCGCATGTTTAGGAACGCAACAGCTGCGTCGCGCGCCATTTGGGTACGTGGTGCTGTACTCGTCTCCGATCCCTCCCCCCTTCCCCCCCTCCGCCGCGCCGTTCTCCATGACGGCTGTCGACACAAAACGCGGGTGCAATAAGCAAAGGAGGAATGGGAAAGGGGTCGGGAAAGGGCGAAAACACGCAGACTCTGCCACGCATATCTGCGCTGCAACACACACACAGACACACACACAAACTCACACTCAGTCACACCCCTTCGTTCCTGCAGCGTGCACGTGTGTGCGTGGTGGGTGGGAGGGGGCCGGGTGAGGGAGGAGGGCATGGACCACCGGAGGGCTGAGAAACAGAGGCGCCGAGTGCCTACTCTCACCGAGGTCCTCGCCACCCCCCCCACCATCCACCTCCATCTGTTCGTTCCCGCCAACACGCCCCTGCACAGCGACCGCGCACACAGATCGCGAACAAGGGCACTGAGGGAGAAAGGAAGAGAGACGGTGCACCCACGCGCGTCAGCTCAAACGTCTTAGCAGAACTTTGCCTGCGAGAAGTCCATCTCGGGGTGCGCCTCCATGAACTTGCGCAGCATGTCCTGCTTCTTCTGCTCGTCTGAAGTGGGCTTGCCCATCATTTTCTGTCGCTGGTCGTACATCATCTTCTCCACGGTCTGCCGCGTGTCGCTGTCAAGGTCGTCGAGCTTCGAATTCTCCGGCATCACCTTCTGCAGATCGATCTCCGGGTCTCCCTGGAAGATCGTCTTCCACCACTCCATCGCGTTCGCCTTGTAGAGCGTGATGACGACCGTGTTGCCGTCCTCGATCGTCCACATGCACTCCTCCGCGCGCACCTTCGCGAAGAGGTCGCCGTCCACGATCGGCGGCTGCCCCTTCATCCCCACGCTGAGGTGTCCACCAGTGATCACCACGCTCACCTGCTTGCCCTTCACACTCACAGCCGGCAGTGGCACCCGCACCTCGGCCTCCTGCAGGGACTGCGAGAAGATGTACTTCTCGTATGCAAAGCCGTTCGCCGCCGTGGGCGGCAACCCGCGCGGCGCATCCGCGCCGGTGTCGGCGAAGGCCTCCGGCGCTGCCGTGTCGGACGTCTCTGCCTTCGCGGCATCCTTTGCGGCCTGCGCGTCGGCCACGGCCCGCTGTTGGCGCTCAAGCTCGTCCTTGCGCCGCGCCGCCTCCTGCGCCGCCTGCGCTGCAGCGGCTGCGTTCACTTCATCTTCGTCCTCCAGCACCTCCACACGGGAAGAGGTCGGGTGGGCCGCTTGCGCGTGCTGCTGCTGCTGCTGCGCGGCGGCGCGGCGCTGTGCCTCGGCTGCCGCTGCGGCGGCACGGCGTTCCTTTTCTTCAGCCGCGGCGAGGTAGCGGTCCACTGCCTGCTGCACGCTGCGCCGCGCCATGTCGGGCTGCGTGAAGAAGTCTGTCTTGCGGCTCAGGAAGGAGAAGAAGGTGTCGAGGATGCCATCGATGCCCTGCTGCTGTTGCGCGATGGCGAGCAGCATGGAGTCGAAGCGTTCATCGGCCATTTCGGTGATGAGGGGGACGGGGCGAGATCGGCGCGCGTGGTGAAAGGAGAAGAAGAAGAAGATGGGAGAGGGGCAGGGTGTTCGCGAGTGGGTGCCCTACACAGAGCCGTCTCTATGCGTGCGGGAAGGGGGTGGTGGTGGTGGTGGTGGTGGTTGGGTCGGGGAAAGAGGCGGGGAGGGGGCGTGGAGGGTGGGTTAGACACAGTGTTGCGTGGTTTTCTTCGTGTCATGGTGCACGGAAATCGGGAGGACGAAGGGGTGTGTCGTTGCGTGCACGCATGGAAGCGCGAGGGGCGAAGAAAAGGAGGTGAGAGGACAAGGCATAGCAGAGATGAGGTCCCGTGGTGCGGGGATTGTGCCGTGTCCAGTACAGAGCGGCCCTTCACGGCCCTTCACAACGCGAGGAGCTCGCCCCAGAGCTGATACAGGACACTGTTGAAGGTGATGGCAGCGAGGGTGCAGTGCCGTGACGCACGTGAAGGATTTCCCGCGAGTCTGTGCGGCTGCGGGGCGGAGACAAAGAAGGGGGGGGGGTGGACGGAGCTTCTCTTCTGCCTGCTGCACGCGCCACGTTCTCCTCTCACCGCGCGGCTCAAGAACGCGCAAGATTTCCTTTGTTTCTGGGTGAAGTGTGCATGCAGTCTGAGTCTGTGAGCAGCGTAGCGAGGAAGCAACAGAGCGGCGTGAGGGGAAGGAGAAGAACACAAGAGGGTGTGTGGGAGTGTGTGTTCGGCACTAGACGCCAAGCACCCGCCACGACGTCGCTACCGCAGACGGTTAGAGGGAGCACCATCAGCTCGTTCGAGGCACTTCTCGTCAGCGGCGCCCAGCATCTCCACGCGCGCGGCACCAGAGCCACACTTCCCGCACCTCTGGCCAGTGCGCCAGCAGCTGTGCCAAGAGATCCTCTGCCTCTACGGGCGCGCCGGTGGTACTGTTGCGCGGAGCGAGAGCAGCAGAGGACGCAGGCGCTGCTGCGGTGGCGGCACCAGAGGTGGCAGAGGGGCAGGCAAGCAGCCACCACACCAGGCGCTGCTGCCGCACCGACTCGCGCTGCAGGCGGGAGCCGACCCCGGGAGCGTCGGTGGCCCACACGTCGACCCACTTGAACTCCGTTGCGAAGCCCTGCAGAACCGTCAGCACCGTCGCACGCACATCGATGCCTCCTCGCGGCAGGGCAGCGGAGGAGGCCGAGGTGGTGAGGGTGGGCCAAATACGGAGCACGTAGTACACGTACAGGGCGACTGACAGGGGTCGGCGGTCGCCTTGCCACGGCGCGCGCGGGGTTCGACAGTCACGGCCCGTACACGGCAGAAGGTTGGATGCGTCCGCCTCCTCGTGGGGCCCGTCCACTTCCGCCAGGAGTCCCCAATCACTGCATCGACAGTGTTCGCGGGTGTAGAGGCACACGTCAGCGTCCCGACGCGCACGCTGCCAGTGAAGCTGCAACTGTGCCGCTGCCGTCGCGCCACCGGGTAGCACCTGCAGTGCCAGGCGAAGGCGGTGCAGCGGCGTCAGCAGGGCGACCGGCATCGCCTGCTCGCCCCACTCATGCGTGAAGAAGCGGGTGTAGACGTGCGTGACAGCCGTGCTGGCGTGGAGGGCGCGCCGCAGCGTGCTGGACGACGGGTCGCCGTCCCGCACCAGCGCGTACCAGCCACTGCAGACCGTGCTCACCGTTCGCACGTAGCGCGGCGTGACGTACTCGAGGCAGTGCCGCTGCAGCTCGGTCGGCAGGCTCAAAATATGCGAGTCAGCCCTGTGCGCAGCGGCAACGCCGGAGGAGCAGACGGCGCCATTCCACTCGAGATGCGCCGGGTCACTCCAGTGCGGTGCGGCGCATGACGCGGCCGCAGAGGCCGGCCCCACCGATGCGTTTGTGGCGGCGGGGCGCCGTGCTCCCGCACACGGAGTCGTTTCGCTCGGCGATGTCCGGTGCGCAAGTGTTGGTGGAGCTTCGCCATGACGAGCGCCGCCGCCGTCGCGTGCGCCTTGGTGCTTCGGTTGTGCCGTGGCGCACGGTACCGGCTCTTCCACCGATACCACCGGCGACGCCGTGTGAGGGTCGTGCCCCCACCAAGGTCCTCGCGTTCCCTGCAACCGCCGCATCGTCGCTGGCACGCTGCTGCTGCTGCTGTGTCGCCACCCACTGACACCACTGCGGATGCCCCCGCGGGTTGGCGCGAGGCTGGTGCAGGCGGCGAGGGTGACCACAACTCCGTCACCGCCTGCAACACCACGACCGCTGCTGTGGCTCGTGCCGTCGCGATGGCCGGAGCCGCGGCCCACGTGCGCTGGCAAGCCGGACAACGATCGCGAGGAGGGAGACGAGGCGGATGGGAGGTGGGGGACGTGTGGGTCGGCCAGGCACGCACCACCGCGCCGCAGCAGCGCCGCCACCACCCGCGGGTGCCACGCCAGCGCACACCAACGCCGCTCCGCGTCTGCATCGACCTCGTCACGGGAGAGCGACGAGGGTGCTGGGCACGTCGGGGGTGGAGAGAGCCACGGCGGCGGCGCAAGAGTCTCACCGGCGCCACTGCACTGCGCCGTGCTGGTGCGATGGGTTGCGCTGCTGCTGTGAAGCGCGGCACACAGGCGAAGCAGCAGCACGCCGACATCGGTTTGCGGCGGCGCTGCAGTGGCGGTGCGGCACCGCTCGCGGTGCCACCGTCGCCGTGTCGCGGCGCTGTGCGGTGACGGGGCGGCAGGAGGGGGCGCCAGTCCATCGCCAGGACCGCTCGGAGCTTCCTCGACCTCGTCTGATGCCCCGCTGCGGCGCTGCAACCAGTCCTCTTCGAGGAGCTTCGAGATGTCGTGCGCTTGTTGTGTGGCGGCGTCGCCCCCCTCGTCCGCCTCCATCTCCCAGAGGCTCTCCGCGTGGGCGTCCGCGTCGTCTACGTCGTCGCGGCAGTATCGCGCCTGCCCGCCCCCGCCCGTCGTGAGCAGCGCCCGCACATCGCGTCGCAAGGCGGCGTGGTCGTACGCGGTTGCGTCCACGTAGAAGGTCAGGCAGGCGAGCAGCACGGGGGCGAGGACGCGCGCGGTCAGCTGCCGATCCAGAGTTTCTTGGGCGTGCTGCAGAGCCTCACACAGCGTGATCGTCTCCGGCGCCGCGACGTCAGACGACGCTGAGGGAGGGGAGGAGGCTTGACGAAGCTCCTTGGCAAGGGACCGGAGAACCCAAAAGGAGAGAGCATGCATACTGTTGCAGTGGAGGAGCAAGTCAAGCAGCGAGAGGGAGTCGAGCCGCACCGTGGGCGGTGACGCACTCGACGTGGTCGGCAGGGGGAAGGAGAGGCGACGCAGCAGCGCCACAGCCTCTGGGTGAAGGGCGCACGGCGGGGACCGGACCGCCGAGGTCGGCGATGTCGCGATCATGACACACCACACGCCCGTGTGCCTGCTGCGTTCGAGTCCGCGTTTTCCACCGGATGGAGGTCTTTCTGTGAAGACGCGTGTGCATGGAAGGTGGGGTCAATGAGGGGTGTGGGGGTTGCGGAGCCGCTCCGTCCAGAGCTGCAACGCTGAGTGTGCAGTGGCGTGCGCGTGGGCTCGTGACGGATGTTCGATACAGAGAAGAGGATCCGCATGAATGGGAGACGATGTTGGGGAAGCTGTGCCGTGCCTCGACGGGGCTGGGAGAGGGAAAAGGGGAGGAGCGGGTTGGGTCGGTGGGTGGCAGCCCTCGCGCGAAGCTCGCCATGTGCGACAGCGGCAGCGTTGGATTCGAGCTCAGCTTAGTAAAGGGCTACGCCCGCCTCTTTCACCTCCCGGTCAGTATCCCCGGCGGCATGACGCGGATTCGTTTGATTGTACGCTTGTTTGTGTGGGTGTGTGTTTGCGCGCGTATGCGCAGCTTAAAACTCTGTAAGCAACCGCATAAGTCAACCCCGATCACGTTCAGTACACCCGCAGCCACCAACGCTACACTCATGCAGATGCACGCCGACAGACAGTCCTTTCGACTTCCCTCGCCACGTCTACTCCCGACCCTTCTCCGCTCCTGCTCAGCAGTGCGAGAAGTCGATGATGTCTGTGATTTCGTCGGCGAGCCACTGCGACACCCGCTGCTTAATCTTCGCCTGGTCCTGCTGCTTGTAGAAGACCGGCCGCTGGAACTCCTTCAGGAGGTAGTTGCGGTCCTGCATGAACTCGTGCACCGCCGACACGCCCGTCATGCCGCCCGACCACGGCGTGCAGCCAACGGCGTCGTCGGTGCCAAGGCGGACGTGCATGCGAGGAATCTTCATGTGCGAGAGCTGCACGCCGTCGCGGGAATGCAGGAAGACGGTGGTCGGATTGCTGACGACGGAGTTGAGCTCGCGGAAGAGCGTGCGTGACTCGATGTCGCTGGAGCCGTACCCGCGCAGCACCGGCAGGTTCGTGCACCGCCCAACGGCAAACATGTTTGGGTGGTTGAAGAACTGCATGAGGGTGCTCACGCGGTAGTGGCCGTCCTTCGTCTCGTGCTCGCGCAGCAGATTCGGCGTAGACGCCCTTGTGCGCCGAAACACCGCGCCGAGGCCGTCGTCCCCATCGGCGCCCTGCACGGGGCGTGGGGTATCCCCGGTGAGGGAAAAGACGTAGTCGAAGCCGCTCTCGACCCCCTGTGACTGCACCACCCCACACTCCTGCACCTCGTCGCGCTTGCCGTAGTAGACCTGCTGCAGGATGGACTGCTGCGGCCGCACCACGTTTTCGAGACTGTCGTAGTGCACGCGGAACTGATCCGGCGGGGGCGCGCCGCCGAGGCCGATGCCGACGCGCCCGAGGCCCGAGCGCCACCACGAGACCGCTGGCGTCGGGTGCGCCTGTGCTGGGGAGGCCGACATGGCGGGCGACGGCGATGACGGCAGCGCCACTCCGTCCACGTCCGTCACACGGGTGGCGAGGTGGAGGTGGAGGTTGGCGTTGGTGCTCAGCTTTTCCTGTGCGTGGCGGCGACAAACCCCGGGCAGCCGCGGCAGCAGCTCCGCCCGCTGGTGGTACAGGTGCACCTCCACGTCCGGCCGCGCGCTGGCGAGGTCGTGGGCAAGCGACGTCCCCACCGGCCCGCCCCCAACGACGGCGACCTTGCGGCACGTTTGCAGAAACTCGTTGAATCGCTTCAGCTCCTGCACGCGGCCGGAGATGGTGCGCTCGCGGGTCTGAAAGGGGAAAGGCTTGCGCTCGCCCGTGGCGACGACGAGAAGGTCGTAGGGCACGGTGCGGCCATCGCGGAGGTGCACCTGCTGCGCGTCAACGCCCGTCACGGTGCCCGTCACCACGTTGCTCCGCTTCAGGTAGTAGCGGTGCAGCACCATCATGCGACGGCACGCCTCGCCGTTCACCTCGTCCTTCCACGGGTTGGTGAGGATCGGAATGATGTCGTTGGTGAGTTCGTAGAAGTTCTTCTCGTCGATGTGGGTCACATCGAACATGCTGTCCAGCTGGTAGGCCATCTTGCTGCCGGCGTAGCCGCCGCCAACAATCACGGCGCGGATCGGGACGGTGTCTTTGGTGGGGTCCATGATGATGGACAGGGTCGGCGGGTCGAGGGCGAGCGAGACATTCGACGGGGCGCGGTGGTACGCGGAGCCGGCCGCGCCGACCAGGCCACTGAGAAGCAGCTTCCACAGCATGCCGTGCTAGAGCCGGTGTGTGCGTGTGTGTGTGTGACTCTGTTTGTGTGGCGACACGACGTTGCGGAGGGACGAGAAGAAGTGAAGTGGAACGAAGCTTGCAGAAGACACGACGCGAGAGGGGAGGGGGCGAGGGGGAAGGGCAAGTAGCTGCACGATGCCACCAGCGGGTGCGTGTGTGTCTGTGCTTGAACGTGCACCTGTGCGTGCACACGCACACAACTTCACAGGCTCTTGCAGCTGTGCCCACCAACGCACCATGTGCGCACTGGAGTACGCGCGCGCCGGGCCTTCCATTGCAGGTACACCGGCACGACGCTACCTGCCTCCCTCGTTGCCGTCTTGGAGGGGGCGGGGGGCCAGCGTTGGCCCATATTTTGAGTTTTTGATTATCGGCTCTCGCGCTACGCCCCCCCCGCTTCCCCCCCTCCCCCTCATCCGCTGCGTCCGCTTGTTGGTGCGTCGCCCCTCCCCCCCTCCTCCGGCTCCCACGGACGAGAGGACAAAGGAGGAAGGGAGGGAGGGGCGGGCGGGGGGGGCGAGGGGGGGGGCGCAGTGCAGTACGCCACGTGCTAGTCTGTATCGCCTCGTCGTCGCGCAGGGGTGGGGGGGGTGAGGGTGGGGGAGAGAAGAAGGAGGCACCGCACTCTCGGGTCTCCTCACCCGACGCGCGCCGTGGCGAGCATCTGCACAATGGACATGTACTCTTCGGCGACGCGGAGGAGAAAGGGGTCCTCGCGCTCCGACTGCACCACGGCGTAGTCTTTCACTTCATCGCCCAACTCGTGGTGCACGGCCGTGGCCACAGCCGCCGGCTTCAACGTGACGCCTATGAAGCCCGTCGTGCCGCCCACCGTCGTCTCCGCCGTCGCAGACGACGCGAGATAGGTCGACACCGCCACGCTGCCGTTCACCCGCTTCCACGCCCGCAACACGGCGGGCAGGTTCACCTCCACCTCGATGTCCTCCACCGTCGTCTCGGAGGAGCGCGTGTTTGTCTTGCGACTGAAAACCGGCTCGACGGTGCGCATCTCCGGAACTGGGATGGCCGCACCCTCGCCGAAGGCGCCCGCGGCCCCCGCGGCGTCGACACTGTGCCAGCGCCGGCGGCTCACCCCAGCCCCGACGACCGACGGCGGGGGGTACCACCAAACGTCCTGGCACGTCCGTGACTCGCTCATGTCAATGAAGAAGAAGTCGCCGACCGAAATGCGCGCACGGCTGCGCAGGCGCCACAGCGTCGCCGTGGCCTCCGTCGCGTCGGAGAGCTCCACCGGCACCTTCTTCTCTATCGCGGTTGCGAAGCGAACGTCGGCGCACCAGCCCGGGCAGCACAGGTCTATGCGAGCTACCGTATTCTTCACCAGCCCGGAATTCACCGTGGCCTTGCACAGGAGCAGCAGCGGGTTGGAGTTGATTGTGGTCGCATCGGTCGCACCAGCCGAGCCGCCGCCGCCTGCGGTGGTAGAGGTGACTGACGCCCTCTCGTAGCTGCACTGCAGCCGCTTCCCGTTGTCGAGGTGAATGAAGAGCTGCGTCTCAGCATATTGCGGCAACAGCTGGTGGCGCACGGCGATCCCCGCCTCCAGCAGCGCCAACTGAATCGCCACGGCGATCTCCTTCATGGTGCCGGAGTGAAACTGGTACAAGTTGCGCGCCGACTCCGTCATCAGCGCGGGCGAACCGACCGGGAGTGGAACGTCGAGGCGGAAGAGGCGACTGTGGCCCGAGATGCTGCCCAGCCGCGCCTCCATCTCCACCGTGGTGCCAGTGGGGGCGTAGTGCAGCTCCTGCAGGCTGCGCAGCAGCAGGCGGGCCACGTTGCGTACAATGGGGTCGCGGTAGCGCGGCACCACGGCTGTCGCACTGCGCATCTTGGTTTGACTCTAGTTCGCTGTCCGTGTGGAAGGCAAAACATGTGCGGGAGGGGAGGAGGAAGGGGGGGGGGAGAGTGGAGTAGAGGCACGGTGCACTGTGGCGTGTATGGAGGCTGCCTCGTGGCACGCCGTGCATCGCGGTGCACAGGCACGACAGCCGCTGCTACGTCTTCGTGCTGCGGCGCCGCACCCCTCTCTCACGGCCCCTCTCCTAGGATGAGGTGCACGGACGCCGTCGGAAAAGGGTCGTCGGTGAGTGGGTGAGGCGGGGCTTGTGCGGCGCGCGCGACGGCGGCCGCGATCGGTTCGCGAGAACGTCTGCACACACAAGAGGGGGGGGGGAGGGGAGGGAGCCTCGCAACCCTTCCTGTCGCGAATCGGGGAGAGCCCGTACGCTTCAAGCGGCCCACGACCTTTCCCGAGGACTCCCGTTCTGTGTGCTTGCGGCTTGGCATCTATGACCTCCCCCACGTGGGAGCGCGGAAAGCGGAGGGGGGGGGGAGGTGAGTTGTGAGGAGGAGGCTCCAAACATGCATTGCGTTCTCTCATGACGGCCCACCTCCACCCAAGCGTACCGACACACACACCGACACACACACACAGACTGGTACACGCACGAGAGCGCTTGAGAAAAGGGTGCGCTGTGGCGCAAAGGGGACAACAAGAAGCGTTCTACAGGCGATGAGGCTGGATACACACACACACACACACACGAGAGCCGATACGCACAACGCAGCTCACCCTGCTTTCTATTGCAGGCTCTTCACCAAGGGGCACGAAGGGGGGTGGGGGAGGGAGTACGACATAGGCAACGCGCAGGCGGGAGCACCAGGACCTAGTACTCGTATCCGCCTCCGATGCTGAAGCGGGAGTCGCTGCTGCTGTTGCTGCTCAGCGGCCGGAACGGCTTCACGGGGGCAGGCACCGGCACCGCTGACGGGACGGTGAAGTGTGCCACGGGCGGTGCCGCCGCAGGGGGCGGCGAGGCGGGGGCGGAGGGCGACCAGCTGCTGAGGCTGCTGGCGGCGTTGATGCTGCTGCCGCCGTGTACCATGGGGACCGGCAGCGTGGTGCTGACAGAGGCGGAGTGCGGCAGCGACGGCGGTGCTGGCGCCGGAGATGGCGTCGGGTACAGGCTGAGCGGCCGCGCAGTGGAGGGGACGGGCTGCGGCATCGTTGAGTGCTGCTGCTGCTGTGGAGAAAGCCATGCGGGGGTCGGTGCGGCGGCTTGCCTCGCCATGGGCGTGGGGAGCGCCGCTGTCGGATGCGGCGTGGGCAGTGTGGGGTGCGGTGGGTTGTACGAGTACAGCTGCGTCGTGCTGCTTGCCGTCGCCGTGTTCCCGGTGCTGGCGCTGTCGTACCCGGGACTGGGCAGCCGCTGCGAAATCCCCGGCACCTGCACCGCGGCGGCAGGCGACGTCTGCGGCATGGGAGGCGTTGTGAGGCTGAGGTGGGGGACGGCGGTGGCTGCGGGTCGGGGCGTGGGCACGGCGGTGACGCTGGGTGCGGCAGTCGCCGGCGCGGGCGGACCGGTGAAGGACGGCGATGGGACGCCCGGGGGCCCTTTGCTGAGCGCGAGGTGTGGGGGCACGGTGGAGGTGGAGGTGAGGCTTGACGAGGAGCTGCTGTCGCCCCAGTGGTACAGCTTCGACGGCGCGGTGGACGGCTGCGGGGTGGGCGCCGGGGGTGCCGCCGCGGCGGGGAGCGGCGGCGGGATGGGCGCTGGAGGCGGGGGCGGGGGCGAGGGCGCGAGCGTCGGCGCCGCGCCGAGCGACGGGGGCGTTGGCGCCTGTTGCGGCTGCGGTAGGGCAGGCGGTGCGGGGGACGGCGGCTGCGGCGTTGCGGAGGGGATCGGCAGGGGGGCGTGCATGCCGTAGTCGTACGGTGCTGTTGGGGCCGTGACACCGGGCGGTGCCAGGGGCGTGGGAACGGGTGGTGGTGAGAGGGGCGGACTGGCGAGCGGCGCGGGGTCCTGCTGCAGCTGCAGCTGACGCTGGTGTGCGCTCTTCTCGAGCTCCGCCACCCACGCGGGCCGCTGCGGCGACTCTGCTGCGCCCGTGGCGGCGGCGAGGGGGTGCGGGGTGGGAAGTGGGAGGCCTCCAGCGGCACCCCCTGCAGCTTCCACTGACGTCGGCGCCGATGCGGGCGGCTGGGGCGCGCCGTCCGATGGCGATGCCGCCGCCGCCGGTGGTGCTGGGGCGGGTCGTGTCGAGCGCAAGGCGCGTATCTCCGCCTCGAGGTCCACGAGCTGGCGCCGCAGCGCGTTCTCCGAGGCCTCGCGCTGGCAGGTGAGGTTGTAGGTCATCATCGCGCTGACGTCGGGTACCACCGGCACCCCGCGCAGGTGCTCTGGCACAGCGGCGTCTGCGGCAGTGGCAACACCGGGCAGCGACGCGGCAGACGCCGGCACAACGCCAGGAAGCGGCGAAGAGGGTAGCACAGCGGGGGGCGCGGCCGGAGGGGGCGGTGGTGGCGGTGGTTGGGTCGCGGACGGGCTAGGTGGCGGTGGGGGCGAGGTGGGCTGCTGCGGCCGGGTTGCGCCGAGCATCATGAGAATGAGGTTCTCGCGCTGCTGCCGCTCCATCACCTCCTTGTCCTTCTCCAGCTGCTCCACGCGATGCCGCAGCTGCTGCAGTGTCGCGGCGTCCTCGCCTGCCGGCGCCCCGGAGGCGGCTGGGGGCGACGCCGCCGCCGTCGCCGCGGCGGTAGCGGGCGGAGGAGGAGGTCCAGGAGGGGACGTGACCCCAGCGTGCGGCACACCGAAGCCGGCCGCGGAGGCGGTGGGGTGGCGCTTGCGCAGGTGCGACTGCATCGACTCCGCCTTGTGGTACTCCTCGCCGCAGTACGGGCAGGTGTAGGGCGCCGCGCCGGCCGTGCGCAGGTTGGCCGCGGTGTCGCCGCCAGACGCGAGGCCGCGTGCGAGGGCCGCCTGTGCGTTGTACTCGTACGCCAACAGCGTGCGCCGCTGCGACTTGACTTGCTTCTTCAGAAGGTTCACTTCGTCCGAAAGTCGCTGCAACAGGGCCTCGCGCTCTGTTACGGTGGCGTGCTGAGCGGCCATGCGGTCGTTGAGCTTGACGTTCATCTTCGCGAGCACCTCCTGCGAGTACACCAGATACTGGATCACGAGCTGGCAGAGCTGGAAAAGGTGGAGGATGTGGTCTGGCGTGAAGAGGGCCGCCTCGTCGCGCGTGACGCGGGAGAAGGCGATGTTCTCGACGACGCGCTGAAGGGCATCCACGTTGGTGGAGCGGATGAGGCGGTCAACATCGATGGAGACGAGCACGCCCCAGTCGAGGCGCTCGTTGCCTTGCACAAACTCGAAGTCGGCGTTCGCCATGACGGCTGCCACACGGTGGGGAGGGGGAGAAGAAGAAGAAGAAGAGGGGGAGGGGGTAGGGCCCACGTGCGTGTGTGGGATTGACGAGGGGACGTGCGCTTGCGTCCTACAGAGACGTCACACAAACAGAAAAGAAACAAACAAAGAAGGCAGCTTGAGATGGAGCGCAAATGGACTGCGGATGCGAGGCGGCGGCGACCAAGGCTGCTATGCACGCGGTCAAGATAAAGGTGCAGGTCTATGTGGGTACAGCGAAATGTGTGTGTGTGTGTGTGTGTGTGCTTGAGTGTGTGTATGCGGTAGGAGGAGGGAGACGCGCCAGTTGATCTCTACTGAATGCTCGAGCCAATCAGAAAACAAATGCCGGCAGCGGCGTTACCAACCCCATCAACAACAACACACAAAACAAAAGACGGAGAGACAGCAGTGGCGTCACAGCGGCACGTCTAAAGGCGGCAGAAGAAGCAAAGCTATTACACAGGGACGCGCCCAATACACACGCACGCACACCTCCGACCTACGATGCGTGGCGGCGCCCNACGCCGATCGGAGGGGGAGGGGAGGGCAAAGCAGTGAGGTCAGAGGGGGGGGGGGGGGACAGGCGGGTAGGGTAGTGGGGAGAGGCGCAGCTGGAGGAGAATGCCAGGAGTGTGCGCAACGGCGAAGAGCTGTGGTGCTTGGCTTCGATTGCGTGGAGGGGCGAGCGGTGGGGGGGAGGGGTTGGCGACACGCCCAGTGGGGGTCTATGCGTGCTGGACAAAACTACAGAAGTAACGAGGAGAAACTGCTTGCGTGCCGCGTCTGCCGCGTGCGCATCTGCAGTTGTGTGTGTGTGTGTGTGGGACGGCCCATTCATTAGAAGGACGAAGCAAGTGAATTGCACGTGTGCGGTGAGGGAGGAATACAGGTACACATCCATGCAAACCGTGTGGTGGGGTGCGTGCTAGTTGCTGGTCTTCGCCGGTTGCAGCCCTTCGCCGCAATGACGCGGCGATGCCGGCGCTGGCTCTGTGCAAGCGGGCAGTGGTGGCGCCGAGCCCACCTTCCAGTCCGCCACCTTCGGAACGGCAGTGTCGGCCTCAAGGAGAGAAAGACGCTGGCTACCGGCCCGTGCGTGCCAACACACACGCACACACACGCACACACACACGGACTCGCGTTGGACCGGTTGTGACGTGCGTCATCTTTGGGTACTTTGGTGTTACACGTGCATAGTCGCAAAGAACAAACGCACTCGCAGAGGGTAACTCGAGAGCGGGACACGGGGATGGGGGGGGGGGCGGGGAAGGAAACAAGGGCCCCACCGCACCTCCTCCAGTTCGCACCTCTCATCACCTCACGTTATGGCTTAGTCGTTGATTACGCCCGTGTAGTGCGGGAGTGGGTGCTGTGGAGCAACCAGGCATGCCGACACAGACACAGACACAGACAGGGCGCGGGGGTGTCGTGAACACACGCAGCAGTGGCGGCGGTGCGTTACGAGGTCACGAAAGAGAAGACGCCCGAGTCCCGCTCGAGCAGCTGCACCATGCGTGGCGTGCCCACCAGCCGGTTTAGCTCGTGCGTGTCGTAGCGACAGTACAGTGTCATCGTGAACGCGTTCGGCGACGTCGCCACCAGCCGGTTCGTCAGTGATGCGTAGTACTCCGGGAACATCGGTGGACTGTAGAACACAAGCGCCTCGGCGAGTTTCACAAAGTAGCGCTTGAAGTAGTAGAAGCGTTCCGTGACGAGCAGCACCGGCCGCTCCAGGTCGGAAAACTGGCCCAGAGCCTTGCGCTGCTGCTTCAGCGACGTGTACTCGGACAGCGCGACGTAGCTCTCGCGGTACTCGCGGTGCAGGTAGTTGCGCACCCGCACAAAGTCAAAGTACGACGGCACGAATACGATGATGCGCACATCGCGCTCCGCCATCGCGTTCAGCTTCGCCTCGTACATCTGCTTTGTGAAGAAGGCGAAGCGATCGTCGTCGACGGAGGCGAGGGAGCTCGGCTCGAAGCGGATGAAGTGCTGCCGCACCGGGACAAGCACGCGGGACAGCACACCAGGGTCAGCGCGGCGCTGCAGCAGCAGCTTGCCCGAGTTGTTCACGGAGGAGGTGCGGAAGGTGGACAGCATCGTCGCGTTGCACACGTCCGTCGTGATGATGGTCTGGCGGTGGCGGCCGCTCTTGCCCTCGAGGGCCCACGCGTACACGCGGCGGAGGTCCGACAGGCCGTGCGTGGTGTCGGTCGGCCGCTTGTTCAGCAGCTCGAGCACCGCCGTCACGTGCATCCAGTTCTGCTGGAACAGCATCTGCGCCTCCTCCAGCAGGCACACCTCGATCGACGAGAGCGACACGAGCACGTCGCCACTCTTTTCAAGGCGACGGCGCAACCCCAGCGGGGAGCAGATGATCACGTCGCTGTTCAGCGGGTGGGCGTAGACGTGCACCCGCTCCGGCTCCAGCCGCAGGCCAACGCAGAAGGAGTCGTCGATGTTGCCCTCGAAGGCGCGCTGGTAGTCCCGCGGGCGGCGCCGGAAGGTGGGGTCCACCGCCTCCTCGATCTCCGTGAAGTCCTGCTCGAACATGGCCAGCTTTGGGCACGCGGCCGGGTCGGCCTGCAAGATCGAGACGAGGGTGTGGACAAGCTTGTAGGCGTGGTTGCGCAGGGGGCACAGCACACACAGCCGCGTTTTGCTGAAACCACGATCCCGCAGCTCCAACTCTTCGTCCTCCTCGTCTTCGTTTTCGCCTTCCTCTGCCGCGTTGGTCGCCATCATCGCCACCTTTCGTTGCGTCTTCGCCGTGCCCCTCCTGCTGGCGGTGGTCTGCCGCGTCTCTGCCGCGCCACTGCCCTTCTCACCGTCGTCGTCGTCATCCGCGGCCACGTGGCCCGCCTTGGCGCGCTGGAGCTGCCGACGCCGTCGCTGCTGCTCCTGCTGTTGCTGCTGCCGCTTTCTCCGGCGCTCCTCCTTCCGCTTCGCCAGCATCGCGTCGTGGGCGAGCACGACGGAGCGGGCCTTGAACCAATGGTTGAGCAGGTGCAGCACGTACACCTCGCGGCGCGACGCACTGTTCTGCCAGCTGTGCAGCGTGTCCAGCACGTCGGCGTAGCCCTGCAGGAGGTCCAGCAAGCCACGCTCCTCCACGGTGAAGGTCTGCAGCTGCCGGGCCGCCCGAAAGGCGACCCACTTTTCCCACAGCGCGGGGTGCACGTACGACGGGCACTGCGTCCACGGCTCGGCGGGCTTCGCCTGCACCCGCGACGAGGACGGCGTGCTCGCAGCCGCGACGTCGAAGGGGGCGTGCAGGAGATGCCGCTGTGCGTGGGCGGTGGCGAGCACCGCGACGTTGTCGGGGTGCAGCGTGGCGTACTCCTCCGGCGAGACGAAGAAGAGCCCGAGCTCCTTCTTGTCCACCGTCGTCTCCAGCCGCTGCGCTGCGCGGGCGATCAGGGGCTCGTTGGAGGTGCCCAGCAGTTCCACCGCCGCGTGGGGCACGGGGACCGGCTGCAGCGGCGTCTCATCCACGACGCCGTGGAGGTCGAGGTGGTACTTGCGCATCCACTCGTCCTTCTCGGTGAGCACCACGCTAGAGGCCGGCGCTGCGGCGGCAGCTGCAGGGGAGCTGGTGCCCGCCTTGCTGTAGCGCTGCAGGGCCGCGATGGTGCTCGTGCTGAGGCGAAACTGCCGCAGGAGAAGACGCTCCTGCGCGGCAGCGGACGACGACGGCGAGGCGGCCGCTTCGCCCTTCCGCTTGTCGTCCTCCCCGCTGCTGGCGTCGTCTGGGTCTTCGTCATCCACGAACGCGTCCTCGCGCTCCTCCTCTTCCCCCTCCTCGTCGTCGTCCTCGTCCTCTTCCCCACGCTCGCCCGCGTCGTACAGCATGCCGGCTTCGTCGAAGAGGTCGGCGCCATCATCGTCGCTGTCGTGGTCAAGGTCGAAGAGCGGGTTGTTGTTGCCGGTCCTGCCCCCGCCAACGCTGCTGCTGCTGCTGCCGTCGCCGTCGTCTGCTGCACCGCCGTCACCATCACCGAAGTCCACCTCGTCTTCGTCATCTTCGTCTTCTTCGTCGTCGTCAAGGTCCATCAGCAGGTCCGTGTCCACGACGTCGTCGGCGTCGTCCGTCTCCTCGCCCAGCTCCTCCACTCCTTCTTCATCGTCCAGCTGCGACGCACCGTCTCCGCTCTCGCTGCCGGCACTGCTCGCGTCCCCGAGGTACAGACGCCAGTCCTCACCATCCACATCGTCGTCGGCCTCCGCGTCCGCGGCGGCGGCGCGACGTAGGGCGTGCCCGTTGGCGCCGTGACCCGTCGTTGTTGTTGTCTCACGACGTGGGCCGCGGCGGCGGCGGCGATCCTCTTCTGCCCGGACACCGAACCGAGCAGCAGCACTCTCATCGTCACCGACGTCGCTGTCGCTCCCGTCCGCGTGCTGCAGCGCCGCCTCGTCCGTCCCGCTGTCGGTGCCGCGGCCTCGGCGGCGCTGGCGCTGTGCGGCAGCCGTGCCGGGAGGCGTGGCGGCGCGGCTGCGAGAGGTGGCCGATGCCCCCGCCACACCCAGCAGGCGATGCAGCTTCCGCAGTGACGCCGTCTGCTGCTTCTCGCCCGCCTCGGAGTCGGTGGACACTTCGTCATCGCTGGAGCTGCTGACGACGGCGAGCTGCTCCGCCTCCCGCTTGGCCGCGTACAGCTCGACACGCTCGTTGTGCTTGCGGCGGCGGTCCTCCTTCGAGGCCCCCTTTGTGCCGCGCTGCTGCCGCGATGTCGCCCGCTTCTGCTTCGCCTTGAGCTTCTTGAAGAAGCCGCCTGGGCGACCCATCGTGCCGTGCGTGATGAGGGGAGTGGAGGGAGGTAGGAGGTGGGAAGGTACGGTGACCGACTAGTGGTGCTCGTGCGTGAGTTGATGCGTGCTGCGAGTGGTGCACACACGCGTGCGCTTGTGTGCGTGCGTGTCTGTCGAGAGCTGGTGGAGGAGGTGTTGGGAGAGATGAGGTGAAGAGTGAGCTCGTCAGAGAGGGACCGTGTGGAGGTGGGGTGCGGGCGAGTGGGAACGTGCGCTCTGACGATCTCAGGCTCAACCCAACCGCTGCGGGCCAGCCGAGTTCGCGCGTATCGGCACGGTTGAGGGGGACTGCATTTTGTTTTTGGTTTGCCGCCTTTTTCGCTGCTTCGTGACGTCGGACGGCGTTGAGGTAGAGGTAGCGGCATGTCCGCACGACGTCCGCCCAAACTCTCAAACACGGACACACAGGTCCGAACGCACTCGCTGCGCCATAGCAGCACTCTGGCACCCTGCAGTCACGCGCACCTCACGCTGCCGCCGCCGCCGCCGCCGCGGCGAGAGCGCGCTGCTGCGCGTTCACCGCCTCGACGACGCCGTGAAGGGCACGCCGGTACGCCGTCTGGCACTCCCGCAATGCGGCCGATGGGCACTCACTGAAGTAGTAGATCGGGTCTGCCGGCGCTTCCGTCGTGGCCGTGGCCGGTGGGGACGCTTGTGGCGGGGCCGGCGCGCCCCCGAGGGGGCGGTGCCGTGTGCCGACCTGCATCTCGAGCTGCCATGATGCCACCCCGTGCTCGCGCCTCGTCTCTGCGACGTGGGCGAGAGGCGCGAGGCTTCCCTGCGCAGTGGGGACCGCGTCGAAGGAGACGAGGCACCCACGCGTCGACTCCTCTTCGCGCTGGGCGGTGGTAAGGCTGAAGGCGGCCTCGCGGAGGGAGTCGTGCAGCCGCGCCCGCACCTCCTCCAGCTGCTCCAGCGCGAGCATCACCGCGGCATCGGATGGGGCCGCGGAGGTGGACATCATGCACTGGTTCGGCGACGAGCAGGGGCGTGCCCTTTGCGTGCGCCGTCACTTCCAGGGCGTACACGACCGGCAACGCACTCGACGCCACCGCGATGGGTGTCGAGTGGGGGAGGGAGGGGGGCGGTGAATCGGCGAAGGAGAGAGTGAGTATGCACTGTGGCGAGGACGCTGCTTGGCGTCGTGTGTGCGTGTTTCTAGTGCCTTTCCTTTCAGCAGGGCAGGGAGATAGGGAGAGAAGCGTGGTGGGTCGCGCGCTCTGGGAGAGTGCAGTGGATGTGGGGGCGGAGGCGGAGAAAAGTGGGGGGCGAAGGAGTGGCCATTCCGTCAGCAGGAGTCACCGTCCGCGCGGTTCCTGTATTCCCGGAGTTGGTGACCCGATGCGTGCACGCTCCGGTGACTTGAGGAGGCAGGGGTGCGGCGTGTGACAGTTCGGTCCGAGGAGATCGCGAAGCCCCCCACCCCCCCGGTGGGCCCCTCTTCTGGCGAGCCGGATGCCCGCACTCGGGAGAAGCTCACAGACACCCCCCCCCCCCAGCCAGGGGTCCCGATACACGAAGTGCGTTCGGCACCACGCGATTCACGACGGGCGAACAAAGCGAAGTTCATCGAAACACAGAGCGAAGGGGGGGGGGAAGAGAACGAACAAAGCGGCAGAGTCAGGACAACGCACAGGCACAGGCACACACAGGTACACACACACACACACACACAGACACAGAGACACGAACAGATCGGCGCTAAGTGGAAAGGGTGAGGGTTGAAGAATGGAAGGGCCGAGGGGAGGGGGGGGGAGAGACGAGGACGGCAACAGTGAGCGCGAGGGCAAAGCGACGGTGGAAAGAGGAGGGGAGTCGGAGGATAGCGAAGGGGAGGGGGCCACAGAGGGCACACCGGCTTGATGATGCGGGAGGCAGGGTGAGTGCAGTCGGGGGGGGGGAAAGGGGTGCGCGCGAGGGGGGCAGCACGTCAACGCTGAGGAGGAAGAGGGTCTCATCAGTCCAAGAGGAGAAGATAAAGGAAAGGAACAGAAGACGAGATACAGCGGGGGCGGTGATGGTGGGCGCGCGGGGGTGGTGCCGCCTGCGTGGGTGCGGGTACATGCGAGGGCGAGGAAGGGGTGGGGGTGGGGTGGGGAAGCCACTGCGTGCAGCACCGAGCGCTGTGGGTGGCGGGCGTGGAACACCAACGCAAAGAAGAGAAAAACTGCGCCATGAGTGCCACACATGTACACACAGACACACACACACACACACACACAGACAGAACACCCAATGGGAGAAGAACAAGACGGTGCGAGAGGGAGGGACGTGAAGGGGAAGGGGGCGGACAAGGAAGCATTTGTGTGTGCGTGTGCGTGTGGCAGAAAGGGGGGGGGGTGGAGGCCTCCTCACACTCGATGAGGCGAAGTGCAAGGTTAGACGGGAGGATTAGTCGAGAGAGCGAAGGGGAAGGGAGGGAGAAGGACAGCGAAGCGCGTCTTCTGGGGCGAGCACCTAATGAGCGGGTGTGGGCAACCGTCTCCCCCTCTCTCTCACGAACAATATTCAATGGTAGGAAGAACAACGAGCATGACACACACCGTCACAAGGACACACACACACACACCCACACCCACCCACTCACACGCACACACACCTTCACCATCACTAAAACAGGAGCGCAAAGCGAAAAATGAGAGAAAAACAAAAAAAGCAAACTAAGAAAGGTGCAAGGCACAAGAGAGGAGCAACGGTGTTGTCCATCAAACAATTTGGCGCTCATCACCGGAAGAGGCGTTGGGGGGCTGAAGTGCGTGCGCGTGAGAGCGTCCGTGAATGGCGAGAAGTGTGCGTTGGGGGGCGAAGGCTTGAGAGGGGGGGGGGGGCAGCAGCCGTGCCCACTTTACGATGGACGCAGAACACCATATCCCCACGTCTTTCCTTTCCCCACTTCATCCCACATCGCGCAGTGCGGCGCACTGGTGGACGGCGACACTCGTGCACGCCCTTTTGTGTATGTGTGTGTGTGTGTGTGTGGTGGGGGGGGGGGTGTCGTCGACGGTTATGCACACCTCGCGCACCTCTTGCGTGTGTGTTGCGGGATGGTGGCTGCGTGTCCGCGCGTGTCTGTGTCTGGGCGCGCGTGTGTGTGTGTGTGGACGCGCCCACACGTTCAGTCGTCCATGACGTTGTACATCTCCTTCTTTTCGCCGACCTCCACTGTGCGGCCGCCGTCAGCGCTGCGGGCCTGCTCGCCGCCCATGCCGCTGAGCGCGTTGAGCGCCTCCAGCGGGTTTCCACCAGCGAAGAAGGTGATCTTCACGAAGAGAGTGCCGTCGTTGGCGATGTTGGCGTCCACCAGCTTGCGGTCGACCATCACCGTCAGCGTCGTCCCCTCCTCGTTGCGTTCCACGCAGTGGTACGGCGTACCCGAGGCGTCGACGAGCTCGACGCTGTGCGGCGGGATCTTCCCCTTGCGGCAGAAGAGAAAGATGATGAGCGTGTGCACGTCGACGTAGCTGTACTGCGCCATCGCATCGGCGTTGTTGCGCTTGATGTCAAGGCGGGCGACGAGGAGGGTGTTGTCCACGAAGAAGCCGCGCGAGGAGTACGGGCTCAGGTTCTGCGTCTCCAGGTTCGGGATGGTCCACATGACCGAGACAGTGTTCTTCTCCGCCACCCGCTTCACGGCGAGGCTGTCGTCGTCGAAGACGAACTGCACCACGAGCGTGTCGTCGCTGCCCAGGAATTCCTTCATGTCGTTGTAGCTGCACACGTTCCAGTGCCCGCACCGCTCCGAATCTTCCGGGATCGTGTGCGCCGTGTGCTGCCGCATCACCTCCTTCTTCTTGTTCTCGAAGTAGTACGAGTACTTCGGGATCGGCGGCTTCTTGTAGTGGATGTACACGCCGATGTCCCCGTTCGCGCCAAGGGACATGTGCATGTGGAACTTGACCTTGGTGAAGCAGTTCACGTTGTCGCTGTCCAGCGTCGTGCCGGGGGCGTGCGTCGTGAAGTCCTTGATGGTCCAGGTAAAGCGGCGGCCCGAGCCGTCCACCGCCTTAAAGGTCCCCGTGCGTTCCTTCCCAAAGAGCCCCATGGCTGCGGCTGTGCGTGTGTAGGGGGGGGCGGCTGGCTGGTTGGTTGCTTGGTTGATGGGGAGATCGCAGTACGGCCGCCTGTCGGTGCGCGTGCCTTGATGGATAGGGGAGGGGATAGATGTATGTAGAGAGAAGGAGCGTTGCACGTCTGCGAGGCGGCGGGACTGCTCGTGGAACACGGCGGTGTGTGCGTCTGTGCGTGTGTGCGTGGGGGGGGAGTAAGACAACAAAGAGAATTGAAGGCACAGAGAGGGAGAGAGACGCCACGGAAGAAGTGCGCAGTGCTGCGTGTGTGTGTGACGGGGAGGGAGGAACAATGGGGTGGTCTGGAGTCGAACGCACACCGTGAAGGGGAAGAGGAAGGACGTGTAGAGAAGGCGGTGGTGGTGGT
>JASAOO010003317.1:0-40444 GCA_030849075.1 Zelonia costaricensis | reverse complement strand
GGGAGGAAGGGGGGGGGGGTTGCCAAGTAGTGCGTCGTTCCATCATGGCGGGAAATGAAGACGGAAGTAAGCGACCGCGGATCGGGGCAGAGAGAGAAAAGGCGGTGAAAGCCCCTGCAGGGGGGGGGAAGACACTGCACTGCCGCATTGACGCAGGGGAAACCTGTCGCAGACTCGCAGCAGTGCACGCGTCCTGTAGCATCGCCTTTTCTTCGTAGCATGTACTTCGTCTACCGCACGGAAGCCCGATGCAGGACATGGATACCCTGAAAGATGTGAAAGGGTGTCGTTCGAGATCCGTCGACGCGGCAAATTCGTTTACTGACTTTTTTTTTGTGCAGTTTGCTCTTCTTTTTTTATCGGATAGGGGGAGAGGAGATCAACTCTCGTGCGCTAGCGCCACTTGGTTCGCTGACAATTGACACTCTATGATCCTCTCTTCGCCCGCTCTCACTCTGCGTGTCTCTGTTGTTTCGTTTTTTTTCTTCTCCTGCAGACAACGCCGCCAATCCAGCACACGCACAAGGCACGGGGAGGGGGGGACGGAAAAGAAAAATTTAAAAAAAACCCGCAAAAGGAAAAAACAAACGCCTTCACGAAAGAAAAGGGGTAGCATATATAGATATGTACAATGGCGTGTGTGCGTACCCACCACAAATGCTGGGCCGTCGTGTGCTGACGCGTACCCTCACCGGAGAACAAACGCCCGACGCACGTGCCGCTCCGACCCACAGGACACACACCAAGGCGGGCGGCAGAGAAGGCGCTGCAAAGACGGCCGAGAGAGCAGGCGTGCACACACCACAAGGCAACGCGCGTTGATGCTTGCCGGTGAAACACGCACCCTTGTGTGACACCCGCGGCGACATCGATGTGCGATGTCGTGGCNCCCCAAAAGCACGGCACGCGCGGCACGGCGGAGTCAGCGTGGGACACGGCTGGTGGCGGTGGCGGGGGGAGAGCGACGAGCGCAGATGATGAGGACGGAGGGGAGCGAGACACGCAGAGGGAGGGGGAGAGAGCGATTAAGAGAGGGAGAAGAGAGCTGACGGGAGAGGGAGGGGGAGGTGCGTGTGAGAAAGTGAACAGACGATGACCGATGCCACGCTCAGGAGGTGTGACGGAGGGAGGGGGTGGGAGAGAGACACGGAGGGTGGGTGGGTGGGATGGAGAGTGGGAAACGAGAGAAGAAAGACAAGACGGCGGCGGAGGGGGCCACTGGAAAACTAAAGAAGAAGCCATCGATGGCACAAACAGAAAAGGAGGACAAAGAGTTTCTTGTTTCAGAAAGAAAGGCGGAGGTTGCAGGAGGACGAGACAAGCGGTGAAGGAGAGAAGCAATGAGAAGAAAAGGAAAGGTAAAGTCAATACCGAAGAGACGAGTTCAGCACGCCGTGTGTAGGATGAAGAGATGGCCCAGCAGACCTACAGAGGCACCCACAGGCGCAAAAACAAAAACAAGCACTCGCACGTGCGTAAGCGCGCAGATGGGGTTGATGCGCAAGAACGACGAACGTGCGCACACAGACAGCGGTAAACTAAGCGTCTGCGGTGCTGAACAAACACACAGAGCATCTTGTGCCGTTACGCGTGAACTTGCATGTGAGAGGCGGGGGTTTACTGTAGTGCAGCCTGTGGGGGGGGGGGGGGGCGAAAAGAGAAACGGAGGGTGACGGAGGAGGGGGCTGTGAGAGACCGCGAGAGGGGCAAAGAAGAAGAAAAAGAAGACGGCGAGAGAAGGGGGCTTCGAGGTTAACCGTGGTGCTGCTGTCCTCTGTTGTTGCGCTTCATGCAGGAGTGGCGCCGGTTCGCTGCGGTGGAAGCCGTTACCGTCAACCACGGGCAGCCGAACTCGAAAAAGCGCCAACCCCGCACGTCCGGTCGCATGGGGTGGAGCAACACCACTTCGTTGGACTGCAACCTCGTCCTCTGTCTCTCTACCTTCCTGGTGCTCCCCGCGTTGTACTCGATGCTGCGCCTCCGTCATTGGCCCACCCCTTCGACAACTGTCTGGGTGCCAGTGTGGTCGTGACGGGGGTATGTGCCCACGTACGCACCGCACGCGTGTCACGCGGTGGCACAGGCGCGGAAAGCCCACGAGCCACGCCACGCACGGCGCCGCAGACGCGTGTCTACGAGAGACCAACCACCTTGCCCGTCTCACAGTCGATGTCGATATTGTAGTAGCCTGGACGCGTCGGGAGCCCGGGCATCGTTGAGATGTCGCCCAGCAGCGGGAAGACGAACCGTGCTCCGCAGTTGACGCGCACGTCGCGAATCGGCACAATAAAGCCGCTCGGTGCGCCGCGGAGCTCGGGGTTGTGGGAGAAGCTGTACTGTGTCTTGGCCATGCAGACGGGGAAGTCGCCGTAGCCCATCCGCTCAAAGTCGGCCAACTTCTCCTCCGTGTCGTTGAGGTACTGCACCCCCGCCGCGCCGTAGATCTCGCGGCACACCGTCTCAACCTTCTCCTTGAGCGACGCGCTGTCCGGGTACAGCAGCTGGAAGCGCGACGGCGTCGTCTCGGTGGCCCGCACGAGGGCCTGGGCGAGGTCGACCGCACCGGCGCCGCCCTCGGACCAGTGATTCGTCACCACCACATCCGCCGCGCCACCCTCCTCCGTCGCCAGCTGCTTCACCAGCGACAGCTCCGCCTCGGTATCGGTGTTGAACTGGTTCAGCGCCACGACCACCGGCACCCCGAACTTGCGGATGTTCTGGATGTGCCGGATCAGGTTGCTCATGCCGCTGCACAGCGCCTCCGTGTTCTCCTTAGCGGCGTCCCTCGGCTCGACGCCGCCGTGGAACTTCAGCGCCCGCACCGTCGCCACGAGCACCGCCGCGTCGGGCTTCAGCCCGCTCGTGCGGCACTTAATGTTGAAGAACTTCTCACATCCCATGTCCGCCCCGAAGCCGGCCTCGGTGAGCACAAAGCCCTCCTCGCCCGCCAGCTTGAGGGCGATGCGGTCGGCGATGACGCTGCTGTTGCCGTGGGCGATGTTGCCGAAGGGGCCGGCGTGCACCAGCACCGGGGTCCCCTCCAGCGTCTGCATCAGCGTCGGCTCCACCGTGTCTTTCATGAGCACCGTCATGGCGCCTGCGCAGCCCACGTCCTCGGCCGTCACCGCCTCACCCGACTTGCTCTTCGCCACCTGGATGGCGCCGAAGCGGTGGCGCATGTCCGCGAGGTCATCGACCAGGGCGAGGATCGCCATCACCTCGGAGGCGACGGAAATGTCGAAGCCCGTGCGGCGGCTGATGCCCTTCTCCGCCTTGCCGAGCCCGATGTCGATGTCACGCAGCATACGGTCGTTGACGTCCATGACACGGCGCCACGAGATGGTGGCTGGCTCGATGTCGAGGCGGGCGAAGCGCACCCGGTCCTCCTCGGTCAGCGCCTTCGGGTCCGTTGTGCTGATGCCGAGCTTCTCCAGCCGCTTCAACATCGACGGCGCGAAGCTCGTGAGCTCGGCGGTGAGACGGCGGTACAGGGGGCCGTCCTCCTGCGTGCGCTCGTGGAAGATGCGGGTGTCGATGGCGGCGGCGAGGAGGTTGTTGGCGGCCGTGATGGCGTGGATGTCGCCAGTGCCGTGGAGGTTGAAGTCCTCCATCGGAATCACCTGGCTGTACCCGCCACCCGCCGCGCCGCCCTTGATGCCGAAGGTCGGTCCTTGCGAGGGCTGGCGGATGCACGCGAAGCACGGGCGGTGGAGGTGCGCGCCGAGGGCCTGCGCGAGGCCGATCGTCGTCGTGCTCTTGCCCTCGCCGAGCGGCGTCGGGTTCATGCCGGCGATCACGACATACTTGGCGTTGGGGCTGCCCTCGAGACGCTTCAGGATGCTCAGCTTCACCTTGGCGCGGGTGCTGCCGTACGGGTTCAGCTCCGACGGCAGAATGCCCGCCGCCTCGGCGATGCTCGTGATCGGCTGGGCATCGACACTCTGGGCAATGTCGATGTCCGACGGCACCGGCCACGCGCAGTCCAGCTTCCGGGCGGTCATGAGAAGTACGCGAGAAGCGTAGAAACGGTGAATTTTTGAAGACGTGGCGCAGCACCACGTGTGGATGTATGAAAGGGGGCGAAAAGGAAGAGAAAGAGAACAAAGAAAAAAAAGCCGGGGAGACAGATCTCAGTGGCTAGTGATGCGAAACTACGTGCTGCTGCACAGAGGCCCAAATGATTTTATGTATGTGTTTGTGTGTTTGTGTGTGTGTGTGCGTAAGTGAAGTGCAGAGGAAGAAAGTGCGGAAGTGGAGGAATGGGAAGCAGTCTTCTGTGACGGAGGGCTGGGGCACGAGGCAGCAACGGCTACGGAAGGGGGAAGAGACTCGACGGCACAAGTTCTCATGTTTAGCCGTCCCCCACGTCCTTCCTCAGAGTACAAACTGAATCGGAGTTCGGGACGGTGGTGCGAAGGCGACTTGCGCGCGGTGCGAAAGTGCCTGCGTGCTGTGTGCCCTTGCGAAGAGAGGGAAGCGTTGTAGAGCGTTGCGTTCGAGGTGGGGCTGCAGAGGGGAGCGGAGGACAGCTTCGCACGGGGAGAGGCCCAACTGCGAGGACGAGCGCAGCTGGTAAGCGCGTGCGTGCGTGAGCACTGTCGAGAGAAAAAAAACACACATCAGTTGTGTGCCTAATTGGCCCACGCCTTTCAGTGTGTTTTCTTCCATCCAACCGCCGTCAGATAACGTGCTTCCACTTCTCCTCTCCAGCTTTCACTTCCGCCTCCCCCCCCCCTCTCCGCCCTTTCCTCCCCGAAACCTTCAGCGGCACCACGTCAACTCACTCCACGCTGCCCTCGCCTCCGCTGGGACGCGCACCCCTGTTGCCTGGCGCACAAAACAAAAGCCTCGCGTGCCGGCTTCTGTGACACGAAGTCGCTCTTGTTGAAGTGCAACACTGCGCGTGTGTTTGCCTGTGTGTGTGTGTGTACGTCATTTTGCGCTTCTTTTTTTTTTTTTCACAAAGGGGGTGGTGGCGAGTAGTGCGCCGCGTGGCCACGCTGCTGTTGGTGCTGCTGCTGCTGCCTCAGACACTCAACGTCGCGCACGCGCCACTTTTCCCCCTCGTGCTTTGATGTTGTTCTTTTTTTTCTTTTTTGCCCCCGGTGCCTGCGCAGTGTTTGTTTGTTTGTTTTTGTATTTGGATAGGGAGGTAGGTTGAGGCGATCTCGATGTTCCCTCTTGGTTGCGTGTTTCTCGTGCCTGCTCATTCTCGCGTTGTCGCTGTTCTCTCATCTCGCGTCTTCAAAGCGAAGGAGGCCGAGGAAGACGAGGGTGGTGCTGTGCACGTGCGTTCATCAGAGTGTGGGTATGTGTGTGTGTGTGTGTGATTGCCGCCGTGGTAGCCCACGTGTCACCGCCTCCCAAAGCTCAACGCAGCGGCTTCGACAACAACAGACACAGACAAAACCAGAAACAGCCAAAAAAGGCAAACAGGAGCACATACGGCCAAGAAACAGGGAGGCGGAGAGGCGACTCTCTCCTTCACTTATGCGTCGTGCCTGGGGGGAGCCGGCTCAGTACGCTCCGCGACCGCGGCCACCGCGGCCGCCACGGCCACCACCACCGCCGCCACCAGCGCCACGCCCGCCGCCGCCGCCCATGTTGTAGGGGTTGAAGCCCTGGCTCATCATGCCCGCCATCATGGCCAGTGCGGCCATCTGCTGCTGCATCGGGTTCCCGGCTCCACGGCCGCGCGGAATGTACCCGCCGCCGCGCGGCATGCCGCGCTGGAAGGCAGGAATGTTGTCGCGCTTCACCGCCACCTTCATCGGCCGCCCGTGCAGGGACTGCCCGTCCTTGAGCAGCGCCGTCTGCGCCTGCGCCTCCGTCTCGAACTCCACGTAGGCGGTGCCCTTGGGGGTGCCCTGGCGGTCCTTGAGCACCGTCACGCGCGAGATGCTCCCGCACGAGGCGAAGAAGATGCGCAAGTCAGCATCCGTCGTGCGGGTGTCGAGGTCGCCGACGAAGATTGACGTGTTCGCCTTGGCCTGCCCCGTGCTGGCCGCTGCGGCGGCGGCGGCCGTCTTGCGCGTGCCCTCGTCCTTGGCGGCGCTCTCGTTGAGGGCCTTGAGCTGCATGTCCTCCTGCAGGCTGTCGACCTGTCGCTTCATCTCCTCCAGCTCCGCCTCCGCGTCCATGTCGACGTTGAACTGGTCCTCAGCCGACGGCATCACCGGCGGGGAGTCGCTTGCGTTGCCAGACATGGTTGGTTCTCTTCCGCTTCCTTGTTTCCCTTTGGGTTGGGTGAGCTCCTTGGCGCAGGTCAAGTCGGCTCCGCGGTGCTGCTGCACTGGCACGGGGACACCAAATACCTCCACAACGGTGGTCGGGCAGAGGGGAGGCCCGGGGCAAGGGAGGGGGGAGGGAGGGAGGGTCGCCTGAGAAGCTAGTGAGACTCGGCCAACGCCACAAAGGGAAAGCTAAAAGAGGGGGTGGGGGATGAGCAGAGAGGAGAGAGGACGCCGTACTCCAGGGAAGAATGCCCGTGCACGCAACAGGGCAAGACGTATCTTCACTTTGTGTGGGGTGGGCGGTGTGGAGGTGGTGCATGTCGGCAGACGTCACACGCCAATCGACGAGAGAGAGAGTGCGAGTAGGCGAGGCAGGAAGTTGCAGAGTTCATCACGAAAAAAAAAAAAGAGTGAGCACGGCGTATGCGCACAGTGGAGTGGACAGGCAGCAACCTGCGCGGGAGAGCCGAAGCTGCACAGGGAGGGGGGTGGAGGAGCGAGGCGGAAACGAGCGAGTCGTCGTGCGCAGACGTCTTCGGACTGCCTCAGCCACTCCTCTCGCCCGAGCCGGCATAGGCACGCAGTGCGTCGGGTTATTTGGTCAGAAGGTGGTGCCGCCTCTATTCCCTTCTGAGGTGTCCGCGCGGCGCAACTCCAGTTCCCATCGAGGGGGACGGAGGGAGGGGGGAGGGAGGGGGTGGCTCCTCACCCAGCGCTACTCTTCTCCTTCTCTTGTAGGTGCTCTGTGTGTTGCTGCATTCTGCGACACAGAGAAAGCAAAGACAGAGGGAGGGAGAGAACGTCGCTTAGCGTACATCAGTGGCTCACCGCACACACCACGAGACGGTGGGGCAGGGAAGGCCTCTTTCCCTCCACCACCACCACCACAACAAGGCAGTTGCAAAAGAACAACAAAGGCAAACGGACTCGACACCCGCCGCAGCCCGCCGCTCGCACGACTCTTTTTTTGTGGAGCGGCTAAACAAAGAAGGGAAGGCGAACGCCGTCGAAGCGCAGGTGGAAGAAGAGGAAAAGACGCGACGTGGAGAGGACGAGGGGACGGAGAAGCGTGCGGAGGGGATGCCAAGCGCAGCACAGCGGCACCGCAGCCGGCGGCGAGAGCGAGGCGGCGCGCTCGCAGGTGCATAAACACCCGTGAAGCCGACGACGGAGAGGGTGGGAGGCTCGATGGTGGAGGACTGCCACTCAAGGGAGACAGTAGAGGAAGGCAGGTGATGAACTGCACAAAACTCTGCAAAGCCGCCCTACGCAAGCTGAGAATGCAGCTCCCGGTGCTCGACTTCATCATCTGCAAAAAAAAAAAAATTCTAGCCAGCACACACGAAGAGAGCAACACAGAAGCGCACACATACGCACAAACACTCACACAAAGGCACCGTTCGCGTGGTGCGGACTGCTCCTCATCCACTCGGGTGAACAGCTTGGACGAAACACAAAGAAAAAGAACGGAAAGGAAGGGTGAGCTGAAACACAATGCCATACGAGAGAGGTGATGATTCAAGTGGGTGAAACAGCGAGCGGAGGGTCGCGATAGTTTACATGAGGGGCAAAGGTGAGCGCGGGGTGCACGAGAGAGAACCACGTACAGGCAGAAGAACAAACACAAAAACAAAAAGGGATGAACAGCAGCAGCAGTAAAGAGTACAAGCACGTACGCGTGAGAACACCTGCGTCACACGCTCGCCAGTTCGAGACGTGCATCAAGCACGCGACAGAAGGTGCGCGATGGAGGAGGGAGTTGTGCTGGGAGGCACGCGCGATCACCAGCAGAGGGAACAAGACGGTGGTCTTCGCGCAGTGTGTGTGCGATCTTACACAAGAGAACCGCACGAGGCGGATCAGTCGAGAGACACCACGTGCACTCACACACACAGAAACGAACACACACACACACACGTCTATTGGGCCGTGTACATGAACTGCAGCTGCGAGATGAGGTGGTCGTCCATGGTGCGGCGCTCCCAGTACTCCTCCTCGACGAAGCGGCCCATATTCTTCTGCTGCTGCGGGCGCATCTGCTGCAGCAGGTCCATGGCCGCCTGCTCCGCCCCATGCCCGTGGCCCGTGCGACGGCCGCTGGCGCCGGCGTAGAGCGTGACGGCTCCGCCGCCGCTGCCCGCCGCCGCCCGCTGCGTGAGGGCTGCCTGACGCCCCCGGCTACCGCTGCGGGTGTTGCCGGGCTTGCCGGGCGGCCGCGTCGCATCGACGCCGCGGCTGCTGCGCGCCGTGGAGGGGTTCATCTCCTCGGGAGGCGCCGACCCGCCGAGGTTGCTCTCTGAGACGTACACCTCCTCCGCACGGCGCCACTCCATGTCCTCCTTGAGCAGCACCGGCACCGAAAGCTGCGGCAAGGCCGGCAGGTGGCCGTTGCTGCCGCTGGGGTGTTGCAGCTGCAGCTGCTGCTGCTGCTGCGCGTGCTCGTGGGAGTAGTCGCTGCGCAGCGTGGCAGCCGGCACCTCGGCCGCCGGGATCAGCGCGGCCTCGTAGAGGCGCTCCTGGTAGTCCACCAGGAAGACCTCCTCGTAGAGGCGCAGCGGGCGAGTGTGGCGCGGCAGGCTGCCCTGTGCCTGCTGGTCCGCCAACTTCAGAATGTGCAGCCGCGCAGTGTTGGCGTCATTCGGCGGGTTGCCCGGCAGCACGCGGGCGTGCATCACGATGAGTTTCTGTGGGTCGGAGAGCTGCTGAAAAAGCTCGTAGTCGTGCAGCCGCGCCCGCATCGCCGAGCCGTGCTTGAGGAAGTCGACGAACGTGAGGGACGACTTGCCGCCGCAGTCCTCCCAGTAGAAGTCGGCGCCCTCGCGGAGGGCAACACCGCACGGAGTGAAGACGACGAGCAGCTCGTACATGTCCTGTACCGTCATCGCCTCCTTTTTCTTGGCGACGATGCAGAAGAGGCGGCGGCACAGCTGCACCTGCGGCAGGTCACGAGCCCCGGCGTGCATCTCGCGCAGCACGCCTGCAAAGTCGGCGCGGTCGAACATGTCACGCAGCTCGAAGCCAAAGGAGTTGCGGTCGACGTGGCTCACCAAATCCCTCATGTCCGCCGCCGCCACGGCGACGTGCAGAGTGCCAGGAGCGTCCTCGGCCGGCTGCACGGCCAAGACGCTGTTGGAGCCGTTCACGCTCGACGAATCTGCCGGCGCGCGGGTCACGGTGGCGCCAGACGCCGTGGAGGACACCTGCTGGGCACCAGGGGCAGCCACAGCGGCGCACGAGCTGGGGGCGTTGGGTGCCGCCGCCCTCGGCAGCGACGTCGACACGGACGTCGCCGGCGTAGCAGCCACTGCTGCCGGGGGCGCGGTTGTGCTCGAGCGCTGTCTTGTGCTGATGCCACCGGTGAGCAGGTCGTACTTGGACTTGCGCGCGACCGAGACGGGTGGCAGCACCTCGTGCTGCACGGCCTTCCGCGCGGAGCCGACCGGCGTCTTGCCCCACACCGGCGCCGACAGCGAGTCGGAGGTGTAGCGGTGCACAACCATGTGCGCCGGCGGCGACCGCGGCGCGCCAAGGGTGTGGGTGAGCGCGTAGGTCCTCGCGTTGGTCTGGGCCGGCGGCTTCGCGATCGTGACCACCTCCTCTGACGCCGCGCGGCCCACCGCGGGGGGCGCAGTGGCGTTCATGGCTGGGCGAGTCCCGACGCGGGTGCCCGGGGAGCCGACCTCGTAGACGGAGCCCACCGTCGAGGACGCATTCGTGCGGATGAAGGCGGTGCGCTCTGACGCCTGCTCCTCCATCTCCTCCCACGCGTCGGCCCCCTCCGCATCAGCGCCGCTGCCTCCGTCATCGTGATGGCCCTCCGACCCCTCTGAGCTGGGCGCGTTGTGTCCCGCGCTGAGCGGCACCAGCGGCTGCCGGAGGAGCGTGGTGGCCGCAATCGTCGACGTCTGCGACGAGCACGCCTCCAGCTCCGCCTGGTGCGGGGCGTCCTCGGTAACGAGCAGCGCTGTGGGGTAGGTGGGATTCGTCGCAGAGGCGTGCCGCGCAGACTCTGGGATGGGGCTGCTGACGGAGATGTACGTCGGCGCGTGCTCTGTTGGATGGCCGGCGTGCGACGGGGCCGAGGGGTCGTCCGTGACGTGGCAGGCGTGCGCGTCCGCCACGTGTGGGGATACCGCCATTGGAGAGGAGATCCACTTCGTGGCTGCGTCGCAAGCGTGGGCACAAAGACCGGTGTTGTACGGAGCTGCGGATTTGGAGGAGGAGGAGGGGTGAGCTGACACGCAACGCGCGCACGCACAAGAGAGAAAAGAAACGCGAAACGGGTGCGCTGCCTCGCTCAGGGGGGAGAGGAAGATGGAGTAACAGAGGCTCGTGTAGCAGTACGTTTTTTTTTACTGTTCGTGTATTGGGGGGAGGGGGGGAGGGGACAAGACAACGCAACAGGCTTCCACGCAAATGCGGTGCTGTGGATTTTCAAACCGTGTGTAGGTGTGTATGTGGATGTGTAGTCCGAGGAGGGGGCAGAGGAGCGGGAGGTGAGCGAGAAAGTCGATGGAAACGCATTGGCCCAAAGAGCCACGAGCACGCCAGGAGGCAAGTTGAGCGAGGCGGAGCATCGGCATGGCGAACGCTTGTTGAAAGCTCCGCAGACCTCTCGAGAGTGAGGAGAGGAGAAGGACTCCCTCAGCGCAGCGTCGCCAACGGTGTTTAGGTGGTCTGCCAGTATTCACTGCCACGGGCAGAATGGCGTTGAGGTGCGCTTCTGCCAGCCCCAGGAAAGCTCGGCGTGCACGGGTCCTTCTGGTATGCGGGACGTTGTGTGGCGCTTTCGTTCTTGTTCATCGCCTCGAGAGCACGGCTTGCGTAGGTGCCTCTCGCCATGTGCGGCACCCCTCCCCCCCCCTCCCTCTACGCGCCGCGGCAAGAGGGGTCCGGCTAGTCTGTCTTGAGTGGCAGCTTCGCCGTGGAGGTTGAAGAGGAGGGCGGCGGCAGGGGACCGTTCATGCGGCGCAGGGAGATGGAGCGCACGACAAAGATGCCGATCACGCTGGCGACCAGGACCAGAAACTGCACAAACATCGGCATTCCGCCCGCTGGCGGCGGGATGGCACTGCTCGCGATGCGGCGGAACATGGACACGAACAGCTCAATGTCGTCGACCGACCGCACCCGCGCCGTGGGGTAGGGGTACAGCCGGCGCGCACTAAGAATCACGAGCTTTGCCGCCGACTCCTCCACCTTGAAGCGCTCGCACAGCGCGGCGCTCTCGTCACACAGGACGTAGGCGGGAATCACCTGGTACGTGCTCAGCACCTCAGGCGACAGCCGCACAAACGCGTCGAAGCTCTCCACCTCGGTCACGGACTGCTGTGAGAACCGCTCCGCCGTCGTGCCGTCGTTGCTCGGCACAAACAAAATGAGCCAATTGCCGCTCGTCATGCCACCCGAGGCCTGCGTGTCGTGCTCAAAGTTGTCGTCGGTCAGGTGGCGCGCCGGACAGTCCTCCTTCAGCTTGTACGGCGTTGTGGCCGCTCCAGCGGTGGCAGCCGCAGACACGAACGCGCCGCACAGCAGCAGCACCACCAGTACCACCATCGCCAAGGCGGACATTGTCACAGCCGCCGTGCGGCAGCGGGAGGAGCAGCTCATGTGGCACATGCGCGTTTTCTTTTTTCGTTTGTTGATGTATGTGTGAGTGTGGAGGAAGACGGAGAGTGCGGCGTGTCCACTTCTCTTTTTCCCTTTTCGGGGGAGGGGGGAGGGGGGAGTGCGGTCGATGGCGTCAAATCGCCGTGTGGACCACGTGCCGAGGTGACATTGCGCTTGTGTGTGCGGGCGTGTGTGCGGGCGTGTGAAGGAATCGAGTTGGCCGCGGCGGTGAAGGGGAAGAAGATCGGGGAAGCGTGGCAGTGCCAGGCTGTTCCGTTTGCCTTCTCGGGTGCATCTTTTCGCTTGCGCTGTTCGTTTGTGCGGCAGCCGGGCAACAGCCACGGACGGTGTCCATGGAGGTCGCAGTTCTTTGCGCGCATTGTATTTACGCCGTTTGCAAGGCTGCCGTGACCGTGCCTTCCTCGTCTATGCAGGGTGAAGGTAAGAATAAAAAAGCCGGAACACACACAGACGCACACATACACAAACGCACCAGCTGACAGCCACACTGCAAAGCAGCAGCCCTGTTCGCTCCAGACCAAGAGAGAGGATTTGGGATGTTCAGTGTGGACGACATGACCTGCGCAGCCCTCGTCCCTGCCCCGGAACTCAACAAGAAAAGAAAAACGGGAATGCTCGCAGCAAGCAGAAGCCTCCCTCCGTGTAAGGGTTCAGGCGGTGCTGATGGCGCTGCCGATGTCAAGCAGCTGCAGGTAGTCGTCACCACCGTCAGCGAGACGCCGCTCCGTCTGGCACAGCTTCAGCATAATCTTGCCGCGCTGCGCGGAGCTGAGCGGACATGCCGCACTGACAAGGTAGCGCTGGAGCTGCTGCAGCACCTGCGCGGCGGCGAAGCCCTCCGCGACGAGTCGGCGAGATGCCTCGATGACCGCCTCCAGCCGGTGGGAGAGCAGCGCGCTGGTGTAGCGCTCCATCACGTCGGGCGGCACGCTGCCCGAGACGGCGACGAAGTCCTCCTTGGACAGGTCGTTGCCGCTCGCCTTCTGCGCGGACTGCAGGTGCATGATGGCGAGGCGCAGATCGCCGCCGCTGACGGTGTCGAGGGCCTGCAGGGAGGCCGGCGAGAGCGTGATGCCCTCTGCCTGGGCAACGTGCTCGATGCGGTGGTACAGCGCGCTCTTCACGAGCGGCTTGAAGCGGTACTTTGCGCAGCGGCTCGCAATCGGGTCGATGATGCGGCTCACGTAGTTGCACAAGATGCAGAAGCGCGTGACGTCGCTGAAGTCCTCCATCATGCGCCGCAGCGCCCCCTGCGCGTCCGGAAGCAGCGCGTCAGCCTCGTCCAGGATGATGAGCTTGAATGGCGGCACCGGGTACACCTTACCGTCCGACTGGGTAACCGTGCTGCCGCCGCTCGACACGGCGCCCTGGGCGAACACCTTCACCTTCTCCCGCACCACGTTGATGCCACGGTCGTCTGACGCGTTCAACTCGCGCACCCGGCCACGGATGTAGTCGGGCCCAAAGAGCTCGTGCGCGACAGCCAGGATGGAGGTCGTCTTGCCGGTGCCCGGCGGTCCGTGGAAGAGGAAGTGCGGCATGTTGGCCCCTTCCTTGAGACAGGCACGGAGGGCGCTGACGGCCTCGTCCTGCGCCTCGACCTCGGCGAGGGTGCGCGGGCGGTACTTCTCCACCCACGGCGCCGACGCGGCCGCAGCAGGGGCCGCGGGCGACACACCGCCCTCCGTCTTCGCCTTCTTCTGCGCAGGTTGCGAGGAAGCGCTCATGAGCTTTCAGCGGCGTATGAAGGTGTGTGTGTGTGTGTATGCGTTGTCGGCTCTATGCGTTGCTGTGCGCCTGTGTGTACAGGTGCTTGTATGGAGGTGAGTGGGCGCGGACACCCCGTGTAACACTGCCACAGAGACGCGCGGCGTTCGTGTGCTTGTGTGTGAGCGGCTGAAAGCGCGGAAGTGAACGAAGGGACGGGGACGGGAGCAGGCGAGGGCAGGGAGTTGGGAGGAACTGCCTCACGGAGGTCATGAGGAGAAGCTGCCAACCTGCGCGGCGAAGTCATGTCATGGTGAGGTCACATCGGTGGCGTCGAAGCTGCCAGCTGTAGCACGGACGCCGGTGTGTGTGTGTGTGTGCGTGTAGTTGACAGGGCCATCCGCGTGCGTGTGTGAAGTTGTTTTGTGTGGACGGAGAGCGCCGAAAAGAGGGCTCACCTTGGGCTGCGGGGAAATAGCGAGAACGTTGCTGTACGCAAAGCAGGTTCGTCAGGACGTACCACACAACGACACGCCACTGCTCAGCAGCGATGCCGTCCAACCCACTGGAGCGTAGGATTCGCAAAGCAAACATCGACGGCGCCGCCGCCGCCGCATGTGCAGGATGGCCGCATGCGTCGGCAGCGTCCCTTTCCATAGAAGACAAAAGGAGGGACTTACATCCAGTGCAACGTGAAGCGAGCGCGAGGCGCGCGGCCCAGCTCACCCGCCGAGGCCGCTTTTGCTTTCCTCGATCTTGCGCCGCAGTGCCTTGCTCATCTTCGGCGCCGCTGCCCCCGGCGTGGACCCCGCGCCGCCGCCAGAGGCGCCCCCAGACGGTGCTGGCATGAGGCGCTCTACGTGTGCCGCATCGCCGTGCTCGCGCAGAGAGATAGGCACGAGTCGGTCACTCGCGGGCAGGGTCGGGCACCGACGCGGGGTGCCGCCGACCAGCACGTCCTCCTCCCCGTGCAGCGGCGCAACCCGGTGCGGCACGTGCGGCGTGATGGGCGGCAGGACGAGGTGCCCCGACCCCCCCACCGCAGCCCCACCGCCGCCGCTGCCCGTGCTGTCGTGCGAGGTGGTGGCGGCCGACACACGACGGCCACCACCACCGCGCCTGGCCACACCGGTGGGGCTCGGCTCCGCGTCACCGAGAAAGACCTCCGCATCGTAGATGTCGCCCGGCTGCATGGCAGACACCCGGGACGCCAACGGGCTCGGCTGCGCACGCGACGCCCCACCGGCGGTGCCCTTCACAGGGGAGGCGTTGGTGGAGGACGGGCCGCGAGCCGGGGAGCTGCCGCGCCGCGCGGCAGCGGGGCCGGCCGGCTTCGTCTGGTTGCCGGCGCCGTGGCTGGTGGGGGAGACGTGGCGCGGTGCCGCGGCCCGACGCGATGGGCTCTTCACTTTGGCCATGGCAGGGCTGCGCGGCGCGGGCAGCACGGCGGCCGGCTGCGAACGCAAGGGCGATCGCGTCACGACCACGTGCTCCCCGAACGCGGACCCGCCAGCGCCACCGCCGTGCCTCGACGCGACCGAGCTGCTGAGCGGACTCTCCGACGACGTCGCAGAGACGCCAAACGTTCTCTGTCCCCCGCCCACACGGGCGCCGCCACGGCCGCGACCGCCGCGCAGGCTGCCGCCCGCGGGATTGTTGCGCTGCGAGCCGGCCGAGAAGGTGGACCGGATGGAGGAGACAAAGGTGTCGGCCTCGAAGAGAAGTTCCTCCAGCTCCTGCGGGCCGCCGAGCACGGCCGGCTCCACCTGCGGCCGCTCCTGCTGCACCAGGCTCTCCGTCCGCTCGTCCTTGATGTGCAGAACAGGGACCGCCCCGCTCGACGAGGTCAACACGCGGAGCACCGAGCAGAGCGCGCGGGCCATCTTGCGGCTTGGGGAGTCGCCAATGGACACGTAGTTGACCGCGACGGGCCCGAGAAGCTGCACGAGCTCGCGCACCCGCTCCGGTCGCTGCTGGTGCGCCGCGACGACGCAGAGGGCGAGGTAGCCGAGGCACTTGCGGCGCAGCTCCGTCTGCGAGCCACCAGAAAGCGCCGTCAACAACGACTTCACCACGCAGAGGTGGCCGTGGCTCTGTACGGCAACCACGCGCAGCGCGGTGTCCGTCGCGGACGAGATGGCGGCCACCGTAACGTAGGTGCCCTTCGCCAAACTCGCCACCCAGAGCGACAGCGCGCCGCTAAAGGTGGCGGGGTTGGTGCTGCACGTGCCGCGGCCCACGTCCTCGAGGAACACCGGCTCGGTGGAGAGCCGCTGCAGCAGCATCACGATGACGTCACAGCCGACTCGGCACAGCGCGGAGCGCTTCTCTGCCGCCAGCTGCGCCAGCGTCGTGGAGAGCGCCGTGGTGATGGCCTCGGCGTGCTCTGCGAAGTACTCGGCCGGCACCGCGGTGACCCAGTCCAGCAACACCTGCGCCGCCTTCAACCGCCGCGTCGCCGAGCCGCTGACCGATGCGGCCGTGTCGCTGGCCACCGCGCACTGCCGCTTGAGCTCCGGGAGAAAGGCGGAGAGCGGACTCGGAAGCGCCGCCGGCTCCGCCTCCCCCGCGCCGCTGGACTCCCCGAGGCCGGGCAGCTGCAGACCGGGGCTGGTGGTGGAGAGGGTATCCTGCAGCGTCGCCGTCGACATCGTCATGGGCGACGCGGAGCCGCCGTCGCCGAGCAGCGCCGCGAGCGAGGTCGGGTCCTCGGCCATGTACAGCGCGTACAGGCGCTCCGGGTTGTGCTGGGCGCGTTGGTGAATGTAGGTGAGGTACTCGACCGCCTCGCACACACTCTTCTCGGCCGTCTTGAGGTCGTTGCCGTCCTCGACCTTCACGCGCAGGGTGTTGCGCAGGTCGCGGCTGAGTCCGACGTAGACCATCAGCTCAGAGTTTGGCAGCTCTTTGCGCAGAGTCGGGGCGAGCTCGATAGCGTTGGATCGGGCCAGCACCTTGGCCTGGTGCATCGGCACTGCGCCATCCTGGTGCTGCCGATCAAAGTTCACGGTGCCGCCGACGCTGATGTGCATGAACGACTGGAAAACCGTCTCCGGCTCGACGGCGAAGCGGTCGGCCAGGGTGCGCAGCGATTTGAAGTAGTGTTTGTAGTTGGACATCACATCCATGAGCTGCACGAGATCCTGCGGGTTCTTTGGAGGCTGCCGCACCGAGGTGTGCAGCTCCATCTGCCGCGTCAAGAGGGTGTCGACGTCCATGATGGATTCTAACGGAGACGAGGGAAAGGGGTGAAGAAGAGGACGCACACAGAAGAAACACGCAGGCGGGCGCACTTCAACAGAGCGGAAGAAGGGGGAAAAAAAGAAAGCGGGTAAGGGAGAGAAAGCAGAGGATCAGCTCTAAATCGGAAAGGAACAAGGAAAGAAGGCACGTGGGAAGGTGCGTTCAAGAAGCGGAGGAAGAGGGGGGGGGCTGTCGCGTATGCCTGGAGCACGACACGTCCGTCCGTCTATGAGGAGCGTGTGGTGGCGAAGGTGGTGGACACACAACGCCCCGGAGTGCGTGTGTCTGCCGCTCGCCGAACGGCCTGCGTGTGCTGCTCTTCACGGCGAAGTTGAGGCACGGCTAACGGACTCGCGCTTCTGCTCGCTCCGTGTATGGAGGGGGGCGGGGCGGGCGGAGAGGAGGGGAGCAAGAGGTTGTGCGTGGTGGAAAGCGTCCGAAGGAGTGGAAGAAAGGCGGCGTGGCCACGTCACCTCGCCGCGGTGTGCGCACGTGTGCTTGTGAGTGGCTCTTTGTCTTGTTCGAGAAGGTGACGTGTGTGAGAGCCGATGGGGGGGGCCAGTGCGGGTGCTTGTAGTTTTCAATCCACGCGGCGATCGACGCGATGGAAGGCGGGAGGGAGCGGGAGAAGAGAAGTGGTGCCGTTTGCAGGGAACTGTCATACACACACGGGCGCAAATGCTCTGTGTGTGTGTGTGTCTGCAAGGAGGGGGGGGTGATGGGATTTGTGCTCGACAGCTCCGCTGGCGGACTGCGTTCAGATGCAACGCAAGGTTCGATGTCACGTGCCGTGCCCTTCGCTTTCCCACCTCTTGCTGCGTTTTGTTCTCTGTTTGTGGTGGTTGTCTCTTTCTCCGCGTCGCGCTCCACAACCCTGTCCGTGAGAGCGCGCCGGTGCACTGCCTCACTCTCGTCAGCGCACGTGCGGTAAGTCACCCCACGATTCAGCCGGAGCAGTGCAGCAGGACGCGCCTGGGCAGCGTGGCGGTAACGGTAGCATTCACACTGCCCGCGCAAAAGTGAAACGCCGCGGGCTGCATCAGCCTTCTCGCCCTCGCCGCAACAGCCGGTCTTCGCAGCATCAGCAGGCTGGCGTGCCGGTGCAGTCAACAGATGGTGCGAGGTGCGCTTCAACGTACAGCGCAGCAGCCCAGGCATCGCCGCCGTGCGTCAGGAACGAAGGGGCCCCTCCGCCGCCTGCCTCGTGTGCAAGGTCTGTGTAGCCTGTCACCTCAAGTGGCCCACAGTGCGCCGGTGACGCCCGCGACAGCGCCAGTGCCCCACTGGGGCCCTCCCCGCCCAAGGCGCGCAGGGGCATGAGGTACTTGAGCTCCACCACGTCGCGCGGCACGGACGGCGGGAAGTCGCAGAGCTGCGGAAAAACGCGGTTAGACATTTGCGCCCGGCGGAAGGCCTCTGTCATGACAGCATCCCACGGTGCCTGCATCAGTACGCGCACTCGAGCAAGACGGCAGGAGGGGAAAAAAAGTGAAAGTCGAAGTGAAGTGCCGTGCAGCGAGCCGTCCCTCGGGGTGAGACAGGGGAGGCGGTGAAGAAAGCGCTCACGCCGGCACAGCAGCGGCGCTGAAGGGCCACGCGGCGAGTGCGTGCGTGCGGGAGAGGGCGCTGAGGGTGGCGCTACTGGAGGCCGTCGTAGCGCCTTGAGAACGCGGTGTCCATCGTCAGGGCCGAGTGACAAACCCATGGAGTGAGCAGATAGTGAGACAAAGAGAAAGGGGGGAGCTCGTCAAGTGCACCGTGTAGCGACGGAGATACATCGAGCACGCTGATGTGCTTCTACAGCGACGACCTCGCCAAGGCGACGGCGAAGAGGGGGAGAAGGCGCTAAACCCAGCTGTGCGCGACGACGCAGGAAGCAGCGGCACGCGGCCGCACGCCTTCAGTGTACCAATCTTCCGCACATGGAGATCGTCTCCCGCCTCCTTTTTTTCCTCCCTTCCTTTTTTGTTCGGTTTGCATTCAGTGAGTCTTTGGAGTGATGCGTGGGGCAGCCACGCCACACGCACGACGTGGGTCACGGGAGACGCCGCCCCCCCCCCCAACCTGCTGCTCTTCGATTTCAGGCAAAGGGGGGTTGAGGGCGGAGGTGGAGAGCTACTGTACATGGTGGCAGCAGGCGGTGGCTCAATGCGCATCAACCGCCTCAGCTACCACGTTCTCACAAAACACACCACCTTCCTCTATTTTGTTGGCTCTTCTACATCGACGCCACCCCAACGTCCGTGGACCGGCGCGTGCCCTGCGGGTCGACCGTCGAGGCCCCTGCGGCGGTCACGAGCAGCTCCGGGGCGTCCGCGCCACTGGCCGTACCGTTGCCGTCAGTCAAGCCGGCGGCCGACCCGGCAGGCGCCTTGGCCTCCTCGACGTCTTCCCATATTGTCTCGCCCTCCACCGTCTTGCCCTTCGAGAAGCCGATCCATAGCTCCGTCCCGTCCTCCGAGACGCCGGCGCTGAGCAGGGTCGCCTCGTCGTCCAGGCGCTGGGTGCCGAGGTAGAGGCATGTAGTGTAGAAGGTGCGGCTCGTCAGCTTCTCAACGCGCTCCTTGATGGCCTGCACCGTGTCGAGCTGGAAGTCGCAGTAGAGGAAGACGGTGCGGCGGTGACGCTTGAGACGCAGGTAGTTGGCGGGCACCACCGCCGCCGCCCCAGCCGCCGCGCCGGCCGCGTACGAGGAGGACATCCCGGTGAAAAAAAAAAAGAAGGACGAGAAGAGTGCCTCGTCGAGCTGCGGTGCTGGTGCTCAAAGGACGACGTGTGTGTGTGTGTGTGTGGAGGAGGAGGAAAGGGGGTCTGTCGAGGCACGAGAGCTGAACACTGTAGACCGGAAGCAAGACGGCGAAGGAACCGAATTCGGGTGGAGGTTCACGGGAAAGTGCACAAGAGCGTAGCAGCAAAGGAAAAGAGTTGCATCACGTTGGGGCGGAGGAAGTCCGCAGAGGATGCGGCGAGTTGAAAGACGGACTTGTCCGCTCACCGCTCGCATTGCGCGCACCTGCACAACCAACTCTCCTCCCCTCTCCCCTCCCCCGGCCGCCCCAGCCGTTCCCTGCCGCTCTTCGACTGTGCGGAAGCACACCGAAGAGGATTGAAGCGTGGTCCTTCTCACCACGGAGTGAGCCACGCACGCGGACACAGGTCAACGCAAGAGGGAAAAACAGAACCGCCAACCCTTCACTGTGTCTCTCTCTCCTGCGGACCAGTTCACAGAGACCGCGGCAGAACTCTTGTGCGTGTTTCGTTCTAGAATACAACGCGCTCTTCCTTTTTTTTTTTCGTTCTGTGTTTACTGTGAGACACCAGCGCAAATCCTCCCCTTGACGTGACGCCAGCACCGGCTGCGCCTTCAGCACAAGCGGCGGCGCACCCACCACGGTACACGTCTGCGACGCCAACAGCAAAGAACAGAAGAAGAAAAAAGAAAACGCCGCTGTCGCTGAGACCACGTGTTTCGTTGTTCTCCTCGCTTCGCCAGGAAAAAAAACAAACGAAATGCTCGCTACGCGTCGAAGGCCTCGGACTGGACGTACTTCTCGAAGTTCTTCTCCGCATCGCGCATCATGCGCTGCGAATGCACGCCGCGGCGGCGGTAGGGGTTGCCCATGTCCTGCACAATGCGGTTCGTCCCCTGCTGCACCTCCTTCTCACGCCCAATCGGTGCGGTCAGCTCGTGCTTGAAGTCGCGGTGCACCTGGTGAACGGTGGGCGAGTAGCGCAGCAGCTCGTCGGGCGTTGGCGCGTTCGTGAGCGTCTGCGCGCGGCGCTTCCAGTGGCCGCGCATGGTGTGGATGCGGCCGGCAAAGTCCCGCATGTTGAAGAACTTCTTGTCGATGAGCTCCTTGCGCTGCTGCAGCACCCGCACCACCCCAGCGCGGTCGTCGCGTGCCTGGTAGAAGACCTCTGCCCGCTGCAGGCACTGGTCCGCCAGCGCAAACACGCGATCGTGGTCGAAGGGCGAGAAGTACAGGAACTTCTCTTCAAAGTTGAGGTTGAAGCGGCGGCCGAGGCGGGGCAGGAGACGCAGCATCTTGTGCGACTGCCCAGCGTTGTGAAATGTGTCCACGAGCGTAACGGCCTCCTCGTACACGGTCCCCGCCGCGGCCTCACCTATCGCCTCGGTCGTGAGGCCCAGCTCCAAAAGAGCCTCCACAATGAGCTCCAGCGGTGGTTGCGCTGCGCTGTCGAGCATTTGCAGGGCCGCCTCGCAGTTCGCCTTGCTGCTCGCAAGCCGCCCGGTGCGGCGGAATGCGCCGGCAAGCTTGACGCGAATGCCGGCGATCTGCGGGTGGTCGGCCGGGTACGCCAGCGAGTACGCCTTGGCCACGACCCCGTAGTGCTCCAGCGCCTCCTGGTGCAGCCCGCCCTCGGTGAAGTAGTCGCCCTGCAGCTCCAGCTTCGCGACCTCGCCGAGTGGCACGTACGGCCGCTTTGGCGCCAGCCCACCCTCTGGCGAGACGGCGGCGCGAGCCTGCTGCGCGTTGACGTGGACGAGGTCGGTGCTGTCCACATCCGCCCAGGCCACCCCCTCGGGGGTGGCCGCCGCAGCCGCCCCTGCTGCAGGGGCACGTGTGGGGGACGTGGAGCTGCTGCTCGACGATGCCGGGTGCTGTCCCCTGCGCGCCGCGGCGAGGCCGACGCCGCGGGGCAGGCGCTCTAGCGGGCGGACGAGCTGGTTGGGAAAGAGGTTTCCTTTGTAGAAGGAGGTGTAGAGCCGCGTAACGGCGCGAGCTTGGCACCGCACGGCGCCAGCGGTGTGCTGCAGCGTGTGCTGCTGCGAGTGCTGCTGCACCGCACTAAACGCCGCACGCATGACTTCGCGTACTCGTTTTTTTTTCTTGTTTGTTTGTTTTCTGTTTTGTTTTCTTTCGGGACCGCTTGCGCAGGTGCGTGACAGTGGGGAAGAGAAGACGACGGTGGCGTCCCAAGTTCACGACAGGAAGAAGATGGGGAGAAGAGAAGGTGGTCTGTGACGGCATAGCTATCCTTGGTGTCGTGTGCGGCTGGCATTGCGGGCCTGCGCAGCTGATTGAAGGGGGAAAGAAAGGCACTGTGGCCGCGACACGCTGATCGACTCTTGTGTGCATGTGTGTTGTTGTTGTTGTTGTTTTTTTGCTTGGTTGACGCCGCTCCGAGTGCTCCGAAACGAGCAGCAACGAGACACTGCACAGACGCCCGGGAGTTGTGTGTGCCGCTGTGAGCGTGTGCAGATGTGCTTTGCATGAGCTGTCCTATCCATGGCGCATCGAGTCCAGTGGCCGTTGTCTTTGTTGCTTCCTTGCTGCGTTTACCAGTTTCTTTCTTTTTTAGGCCGTTTGGCAGCGCTTATCGCAGCAGGCGACTTAGAAGGAAGAGTGCAACAGTGATGATGGCTGGGCGCTCGCGGAGGTGCAGGCCCGAGGACACAAGAAAAAAAAAGTCAAAAGAGTGACGTCCTAGAGCAGCGCCTGTGCGTCGTCTCGCTCCTTCGAACCTCCTAGAGGTGCAAATATCGTTGCCTCCCTCCCTTCTTGTTTGGCGGGTCGGCACGGTTCCCCTCGCCAGTGGAGGTGGGCAGAGTTTTTTTTTTTTGCTTGGTTGGCTTGTGCACCGGCACGTGCGATGGTGAGGTTTTTCTGTGTGTGTGTGTGTATCTGCGCGTGCTAGGCCAAGAACAAGGCCGCAGTTGCAGTACGGGCACCCTCGACGCCGGGCGTGGCGAGGTGCGACACAACAGCAGAGAGGAGGACTGGCCGTCTGCTTTTTCCTCCCCCTGTCACACGCACAAGAGAGGCACCCCGCGTGATAGCTGGCGCCGAGATGCTGGTGGCACGCGCCACCTCCTCGACTCAGCTTTTCATGTTGTTCCATTGTTCTTTTCTGTCCCAACACACGCGCGGGGGCACCTCAATCACAGGCTTCTCCGAAAAACGAGCAAGAAAACAAGGTAACCGTTGACGGACGCGGCAGCGCTACGCGGCAAAGAAGTACGACAACAGGAGAAAACAACATAAGCAGCAGCAGCAGCAGCAACGACTCCTCCGGAGCGCGGGCAAGGGAGGAGCGGCAGCGGCTCACCCGATACAGCAACGCAAGCAGCAAGAAAAAAAAATAAAAAGAGTCGAACTTGAGCTTTGTCGCACCAGGGCGGAGGCACAGAAACGCGCTTGCAAGGATGAGCGAGGGAGACAGGCGGGGAAGGGGGAAGGCGGGAGGAAGACTGTGCCAGACAAGAAGAGAAACGCAATGAGGTGCATGAAACATGAGCTGTGTGTGTGTGTGTGTTCGTGTGTTCGTGTGTTTGTGTGTGTGTGTCTGTGCACGGATGCCGGACATCATGCAACGAGAGAGGGGGAGCTTCTTGCCGTGTGCCAGTGATGCGCTAAAGCGCCCTGCCCTCCGTCCTCCTCACCCTCTCCCCCTCCGCGCTCCATGCTCATTACGCGTATGGGTCGTCCGGGTTGCGCAGCGAGTCGTAGCCGTCCTTCTGCCGCTGCGCCGCGCCGAGGCCGCGCGTGGTCGCTAGCTGCACCGTCCGCGCCCCTGCCGCTACGGCCTCGGCGCACGGGACGATCTCCATGATGTCCCGCTTGCCCAGCACGCGGTAGTTGAACACCGCGACGGCACTTTGGTACAGGATGAACAAAAAAATGGCGATCCACATCAGCTTCCGCAGCGCCGACATGGAGGACGACGACGAAGAGGACGACGACGGTGCCGCCTCTGGTGCGGCCGACGATGGCTGCGTTGGGCTCTGCGTGTCGCCTCCCTTGCCGCCCGCCGCCGGGGCATCCCACTCCCCGTACGAGACGGAGACGGTGGTGAAGCAGTAGCTGGAGCTGTCGGACGGAGCGGCGAAGGAGAAGACCACGATGTTGCCGCTACCCGCCTGCACCAGGTCGCCCGACGTGTGCTCCCGCTCCGCGCCGTCCTTGTCGAGCGTGCGGAACTTCTGTTCCGGGTGGCCGTCGACGTTCACGCGCACCGTCAGCGCGTTCGACGAGGACGGCAGTATCGTCTTGAAGTACATGGTCACCGGCGCGGTACTGCCCGCCGCGAGGTTGTGCGGCACCGGCGCGATGAAGCTGTTGTCGGGGGCGACAGACACGTGGCAGACGGGGCTGTTTGCGACAAAGCTGAAAAAGCGGAACGGCACGGGGCCGTCGGGGCGCACACGCACCACGCGCACCTCGATGTCCGTCCCAGCCGCGACGTTGGTGAGCACCAAGATGCCGTTGTTGTCCGACACCTGCGAGAATGTTGCGCCGTCGGTGATGCGGTACGTCGCATTCACGTACAACCACTGAGAGAGCATGTTCCCGAGGTTGAAGGGAAAGGCGCGCGCGATAAGAACGATCGCCTCACCCGTGGCCAGCGCCCTCTCAACGGGAATGATGTAGTGGTCGCTGAACTCTCCCGCAAAGCCGTGCATCTCCGCACAGAGCGGCGTCTTGACCAGCTCTGCCTGTGCAGGAGCGCCGACAATGGCGACCAGCGCAGCAAGAACGACCGCGCACAGGAGGGTCGCCGCTGCGGGGCCCCGAAGGCCGCGGCCGCACCGAAACGCCGTCATGGCGAGAATGCAAGAAGGAGTCGATGAATGGAGGATGCGCCACTCTGCAGGGACCGGGGGGGGGAGTTCAAGGCGGGTGGAGAAAGCGGGGGCAGAAGAGATGCTTCCAGGTGAGGGAGCTACTGAGGGAGGGGCAGAGTGTAAACATGCATGCATTCATGTGTGCGTGTGCGCGTGGTTGGATTCACGAAATGCCAAGCGACGAGCCGTGTAGGCGAGGGGGATGCGGAGACGGCAAGGCATGTGTTGCACCACAACCCACGGCGCAAGCGAGAAAGACAACCGTGCGTGTTGCGTAGTGGCGGCAGTGGTGGTGCGTGCAGGAGGGCCCATGGTGAAAAGAAAAACAAAAAAGAGAGATCCGGAGGGGGGAGACGGTGAGAAGGAAAAGTCCTACACGAAACCTTGTTTCGTATGGAGAGAGAATGGGGTCTGGAGAACGTCTTTTACTCAAGCCGTGCGAAGCCCAGAATGGGCAGCGGCAGAACGAAACTCGTGGGACCGCCCGCACACAAACACAAACACTTGCATGTTAATCGATGTGTGTATGTGCGGGAGGGGAGGTGAGGGGGAGGGTCCAAGCGTGGCTGTGGTGTGGCTAGTAGGGAGCCGCGCCCAGCGGCAGCAGCGGTCACCGAAGTGAACAGAGCAGCGCACACAGCAGTTCCATCAGTCTCGCTTCCCATCCGCTACATTGGGATGAGTGCCGGTGTCTTGCCGCCTTATCTTGCTGTGACTAGTTTTTTTTTTCCCGGTGGGCAAACGACTCTCGCTGTGGTACCGACAGCGAGTTGCAAGCGGTTGTCGAGAGCCTTGACACGCACAGCGCTTTCCCCTCCAGTGCATGGAGTCGAAAGAGGAAGGGAGAGAGACAAGCAAAGCAAAGAGGTGCCCACCTCCTCATGCCCATCCTCTGGCCTCTTCTCTCACACGTGGCCTCATTCTCACCAGGACGTACCGCATCAGACCGCAATGACCTTCACCTCCGTGGATGACCGCCGTGCTGAGTAATCGGGAAATCGTCTTGCGCCCACGGTGGGGCTGTGCGGCGCCGCTGCCTCCATGCGAGAGTACGAGTAGCCCGCCAAGCCGAGCAGCGTGAGGCCGATGCCAATCATCTTCTGCGGCTTCATGTCGGCCGAGACGAAGACAAAGTCAAGCACGAACACAAGTGACGTCTTGAGGTAGCCGACGACGTTCATCGTGAGCGGTGACGTCTTGCCCACGAAGAGGAAGAAGGAGAAGTTCACGCCAAACGCAAAGATGCAGGACAGCAGCACCGTCCACACCGTCGTGAAGGTAGCATTGTACGACTGCAGCCTACTTGCCCCATCGAGCGGAACCATCACGAAGAGAAGCATGAAGGCACTGATCGGTGCCTGGTAGACAAGCAGCTGCATCGGCTGCGCGCCGAGCTCGACCTGCTTTGTCTTGCCCCAAATTGTGTACAGCGAGTTCGCGACGATGGCAAGCGCAGCCCACATCGTTCCCACCAGATTCACCTCCGTGTCGGCGTAGAAGGTGACGGCGACGCCGACGCACACGGGCACGAGCGACAGCAGCGTCGTCCACTTCTCGCGCTTACCGTACCAGAACCGCTCAATGCCGACGATGATCGGCGTGCACAGAATCTTCAGCACCTGGTACACGCTCACAGAGTTTGTGAGCAGGGACAGGTTGTTGAAGACAACGTAGCCGCAGAAGGCGCAGCAGATCGGCAGCACCCGGCGCACCGGGATCTTCTTGGGTGTGAACAGCTTGAGCACGTGGGCGAAGAAGAGGCATCCCAGAAAGGTCATGAGAAAGTGGATGATGGTGAGCAGCGTGCTGAACTGAAACCCCGCCTCCATAAACACGAGCCGCTTGTTAATGATGATGACCCCGATGCTGCTCGTGATGTTGAGCAGCAGGCTGAACAACAGCGATGTTGAGAACATCCTTTTCGTTTGTTTGCGGATGCTGCGTCTATGCAACCGAACGCGAGGGGGGGAAGGGAAAAAGGGACACAAAGGGGGTAGAGGATGCGGAGTACAGAAGATCCTCTCCCCACGGCGAGCGACTCGTGACGCGGCTCTCGATGCGTCGCCGCACCACCGCGAAGAGCACACACACACACACGCACACCGCACACGCAATTCTATCGCCGGTGCCACGCCAGCAGGGCCGAAAAGAAGGCGTCACAAGACTCCCGAGGGTGGCGAAAGCGTGTCAGTGCAGAGATCAACACTGGAGCGAACACACACACACACGCACCGCAGCCACGGTGCGCCGTGGTGAAGCAGTCAGAACCAGAAGCGAGGGTGAAGAGAGCGTTGGGGCAGGCGACACGGCAGCGCGAATGCAGCAAAAAGGCCGCTGGGAAAGCCGGGAAAAAGAAAGAACGCAAGCAGAGAGAAGCAGGCGCTGGAGGAGTGCGACAATGAAGGCTCTGCGGCTCAGACTTCTCTTGCACACACACACGTACACACAAGGGCACAAAAGCGCCTTTGTGGGTCAGGTCGCGATGTGGCAGGGAGCAACGCAAAAGAAAAGTGCGGCGCACAGGCGAGAAAAGGGAAGTGGGAGAAAAAGTGAGCTTTGGAGTTGGAGTGAGAAATGGGGAGGACGGAGAGCTAGCTTCTCCACTCGTAGAGGAATCAACCAGTCCAGAACCTAGTGAGCTCGCCAGAGCGGACAAGACACGCAGAGGCGCACAAGTCTTCACCTCGGTGAGTGACCGACAAACGTACGGCACAAATGACGCCGACGGCAAGAAGGGGAACACACACACGCACACAGAAGAAGAGAAAACAAAAACAGACTCCTGTGCAAGGGAGGAGCAACGATCGGATAGCGCGTTCGTGGCGGCTTCTCGTTGCAGAGGAGGAGATGAAGAGGGAAAAAAAGAACGAAGCAAAGAGAAAAGAGAACCATAAGGAGGCAACGCACTGTGTCACATTCGCCGAAGGTGGAACCCACCCCGCGGGCGGCCGCGCCCAAACCAGAAAGCTGGACGAGGAGAGAAAGATAGAATCAACTAAAGGAAGAAACAGGACAGAGTAGTGGCGGCTCCGCCTGACGCCTCGCCCGGCCCACAGGTATGCAGCGTGAGAAGGAAAAGAAGGAAGAATGGAGGAGGAGAGATGCGGGGCCGACTGGGCGTCAAGCACAAAGGGAGCCGCAGAGGCAGCGAGGGAGGTTCAAGTGGTGGGTGTGCAGGCTACCAACACACGCGTACACGGAGCAACAGAGACGGTTGTCTGAAGCACCACCCAAGCCGTAGCCTGTGCACGAGCTCGAAGCGGGGGGGGGCGCTGTTAAGTCTTGCTGCTGTTGCGCTTTGCTTCTCAAGTAAGAAAGACGGTGAAGAGGAAGGGATGCGTTGTCGCTGAACCGTATGCACACACACATACACGCACACACAGGAGGCAACGTGCAGTGGGTGCCGCGACACTGCGTCAATGTGGTGCACAGGAATCAATCAAAACAGATGAAAAGAAAAGGGAAGTGATGCGTAGGCGCGGCTGTGTGGCGCAGCGGACAGGTGCGAGGCAGAGAGCGAAGCGAAAGAGTTGGCGCACGGTGCGCGTTGCAGGGCTGACCTGAAACAGATGCCTTGTTTCCTTGCTGACTCGCTTCGTAGAGAAGGCGTGCAGGGTTCTCTTGCTGTGTGTGTGTGGTGTGTTTTGTGTGGTGTGGGGAGGAGGGGGAAGGAGGAAGGGGCCACTATGAAAAGGATAGGAAGCGGAAATGAGATAAGCGGGCCGGTAGAAGGGTCCGCTGCGGTTGGAAGCGGTGCATACGTTGAGTGGGGGGAGAGCCAAGACATATTTGAAAAGCAAAAAGCAGGTGCGACGAGGCAAGGACGGGGAGGGGGGTGGAGTTACAGCTTCGGAAGGAAAAGTCACGGGGGTGTCGCCTGCGTTGGTTGCACTTGAATGACTTGCGGTTGTGATGCTGTGGTGGCGCTTTCCCAACACGCATCTCCCAGCACCCCTCTCATCCAGCAAAGAGCGTCAAATGCCGTGTGGGTGTTGGTACACGATGCAGAGAAGCGGGGCAGACAGCGCCTGCTATGCAAACGCCACTGCGCTTGCGTCGTCGCCGAGCTTTGACAACTCGGTGCGTGTGCGTGGGTGGGTGCACTGGTGAGGCGCTGCCACGCCAGAGTGTTTTCAGTGTTCTTGAAAGGTTCTATCCGTCGCCGTGCGGCCCCCAAGTCCCCGCAGTGGAAACACAAAAGGAGGAGACCGTGGAGGGGTGGCAGGAGTACGGGGGGGGGGGAGTGCGGTCTCATCTAGAAAAAAAAAACGACCCGAAAGCAACTTGCCACCAGGCCGAAGCGATCCAAAAGCGACAAGGCTTCGCGAAGGCGGGGCGGCGCTCGAGAAAGACGAAGCAGCGGCGGGTCAGCAACCATCGCCCGGTAGCATCCGCACACGCACGTGCTGACCAGCGGTCTATCCATCACCCGAGTGGGCGGCGCTCTTACGCACGGAGCCGTCGTGGACTCTCCTCCTCGAGCACGCTGCGCCCCGGCCCGTCGTGACGGCCGCTGATAGGGGAGCGCACCGGCGTCGTGCCAGTGCTGGCCGGCATCGCGAGTGGCGCGCTGTATGGGGCGGCACGGCTGACGTGCGCCTTCTCCTCCGCCACCCGCTCCATCCAGCGCCGCCGCTCGCGCTCGACCACCTCGTCGAGGTCGCGCAGCTTACGCGTCAGCACGGCGCTGCGGTCCTTGCAAGCGGCGACTTCCGTCATGGCCTCCTCAAGGCCGGCCTGCATCTGCGCCAGCGCGCTCGCACGCCGCTGCATGAGCTGGTTGAAGTACACCTCGTTCTTCATGAACGCGTCGACGACGGCGTTGGGGTTCTCGAGCAGGTGGCGGCTCGCCGGTCCAGCCGCGCGCTGGGCAGGCGTGAGGTGAGTGATGCCGCTGGTCGACGCCGTCGCGGCTGGACCGGCGGCGGGTGCGGGACTGTACTCGGGAGTGCGAGTCAGCTGCAGGGACGGGCTCGAGCTGTGCGTTGCAGCCCCGGTGCCGCCCCGGGTGTTGCCCCCGTCCAGCGTCATAGACGTGGCGGTGGGTGGCGCCGGGGCGCTGGCGCTTGCCGGTGCCTGTTGAAGGCTGCGCTGCGGTGTGTGCAGCGGAGAAGTCGACGCAGATGCGCCGACAGCAGCGGGAGAGGGTGGCGTGTGGCCGGTGCCTGCAACGGCGGCGGCCTCGGCGGCGGTGATTTCGCGGAGGTACGAGGTTGGCACAAACCCGCGCCGGCGCGCATCAGTGGTCACCTCGACCTTCATCCAGCCGTCCTGGGCGACGCCTTCCGTTGCACACAGCACCTCGCCCTTGAACACGGTCAGCTCCACATCCTCCTCCGCCTGGAACTCGTGCGACACCACGTAATACTTCATTGTGCGTTCAATGTTAGTGAAGAAAGGTTGGGGCGGCAAGTCGGGACTGCGAATCCCAGCGCTGGTCCTCGCCGATGTGTGTGTGTGTGTGCTCTGAGAGAAGTTCAGCAGAGCTACAAGATGCAGAAGCAGTGAACGTCCTTCGTGAAATCAGCACGAATGCAGCGCGGCAGAGAGTGGAGGAAAGGACGTTGGGAAACGTCAAGATACAGATGTCGCAGCGGCAAGAAGCGGGCCGAACGCCGCGGGTTTCAGTCACCGCGGCACGTACCTCGCGCCAGGGAGCCGTCGGTCAGCTGGCGGGAACGCTTTGCCAGCGTTTGCACGCATGGCGGCAGACGAGCAGCACACCTGGACGCACACGTCACCGTGCGCAGGTTCCACTACCCCCTTGTTCTCTGGCATTGCGTTGCCCTACTGTCGTTGTTGCTGTTGCTTTCGGGATAGAAAAAAGAAAGAAGTGGATGCGTCATACGCATGGTGAGACGCCGCGCCTCGTGATCTGCATGGCCCAGACACGCCACCCCCCCCCCGCTCCCCACATGTCATACTCACGCACCCCCTCTTTGCGTTCACCGCCGTAAAGCTGCAGAACGGCACAGTGACGGCAACACGACATGTAAGGAGAGAAACTGGGGGGGAATGGGAATGGTTGCAGAAGCGGGGAAACGCTGGCGACGACCTGCAATAAAAGAGAAAAGAGCCGGAAGTGAAATCGGCAGAATTCGCCATACACACGCAGATGCCATTCCATTCCACACATCACGTGCCCTGCCCTTCGCTCCCATTTTTCTGGTACGGTGTTTGCCGTTACCTCCACGTGCGGGCAGCACACCCACGTTGTCCGCGTCGCGTAGGCAAGCAAAGCAGAACTAGAGAGAGGCATTGAGAAGAGGGCGTCTCCCGCCTAACCCTACACCGTCGGCGCAAGTAGCCGCTTATGAAGGGGGCGCACGTACCTGGCGCAAAGACGCACATCCAGAAACACACCCTGATGGCACCGACTTACACGCGCACGAGACGCGCAGCATTGACCAACATACACACACACACAAACACACGTGACTAAGAACCCGTGGCAGCTTTATACACCCACAAACAGAAGAAAACGAAAGATGAAGGAGGCATGGCACCCCATGCACACACCGCAGCGCAGAAAAACTCAAAATTCAAAAAAGGCGTGCCCCAAATCATCACGCCGAGTTCAAGGCATCAGCAAGGGGAAAAGGAAACACGCAGAAGGTGGAAGTGTAAACCACACACTCACACACACACACACCGCAGAAGTGCGATGAAACCAGGGCAGCGATACACACGCACGGGCATGCGAAAGGGAGAAGAAAGCGCGACACGGGGAGGCAGAAGGGGCGAGAAAAATGAAGAGGAGAAAAGGAAGAGCACCCAGAGGCAAATGGCGCGCACGTTCTCGTAAGCGGGTGGAGAGAAAAGCGGGAAAGGGGGGAGGGGCGCTCGTCCACGTGCGTCGCCTCTTGGTCGCTCTCTCATTGAGGGAGTGAAGGGGAGGTGGGGAGACGGTCATGGAAAGAGGGAGACAGGAGAGCAACAGAGACGAGCCAAGTGAAGGAGAGGGAGGGCCACGCAAGAAAGATGGCGAAGCGTGACCGAACAACGCACGGCGCAGCTCAAAAAAAAAAAAAGGGAGGAAAAAAGATGAAACGAAAAAGGAGTAACTAACGTCAGGTAAAATGAAAAAAAAGAGAGTTCAAGCGGTTCCAGCGCGCCGAGGAAAGCCACAAAGCAAAAACACAAACAAAAAAGAGGCAACATGATAAGCGTGGAAGTGGTCCATGGGCGCGTGCGTAGGTGCGAGGGTAACGAAAACACGAAAAAAAAAAAACGGAGGCGGAGATTTCCACGTCAAGGAGAAGCGGGAGAGAAACCAAAAGTCCGATTCGAAGCGGAAGAGGTGGGAAACAAGGCGAATGATGGCGGGGGAGAAAAGAAAAACAGGACAGGAGGTGCTGCATCAGCGAAAATCGCAGACCAAAGGAGAAGTCGACAAGTGTCGATCAGTTGAAAAGGGAGAGGGCACAGGACCGAAGCGACGGGATGACTTCACGAGCACACATATACACATACACACAAGCCTCAGCTCATCTACGCCGCGCAAACGCCTCCCCACGGAGGGCAAGAAAGGAGGGGAGAGAAGAGGGGCAAACCTTCTCCATGGGCAAGCGGCAGGGGAGAGAGAGAGAGGGTGGGGTGTGGCGTGGGGGCTTGCGGTGAACACGGTTGTCTCCCCCGTTCGGGACTCTTGTGTGAGGGCTCCGCATCGTTCCACCTCCTCTGCGACAAATAAGAAAAGGCAGAGGCAATCGGGCGCTGAAAGGCGGCATTTTTTATATCTTTTCCGGCAGTTGGAAGACTCCGCAGAGTGGTGCCTCACGCCAAAAAAAAAAAGCTGAGAGACGGTGTGCCGATCACAACAAGAAACTACCGCGCTGCAGACGCGGTCGACGTCGACGACGGAGCCGAGATCGGTCGCCTTGTTCACCATGTGGGAGGAGGGGGAGAGAGCGAGGTGACTCGCGACGCGCGCACACAACCAAGAGTTGAAGAATCGACGACACGCAGCGCACGCAGGGAGGGTGAGATGGGGAAAGATGGAGGAGAGAACACGGCGCAGATAGCCCTGCTCCGCATTGCGACGTAGCTCAGTGCCTAGTGTATTCGCTCTGATCTGAGTGGGTTGCAGCACGTTGCCGCGCACGCACACGACCACCTCCACACATCGGCTGCTGGGCCAGAGCGAAACTCAACTCAAAAGTCCAGCCCCTGCGAACACGACGAAGGGAGGGACAAAGAAGAAAAACGGGGGAAATCACGTGAGCAGGTGCAGGCTCGAAGGCAAAGACGCTGGAGCGGCAGAGGCAAAAGAGTGGAAGGGAAGAGAGAAGCACTTTATAACTTTTTTTTCTCTTCTGCAGCCCTCGCGCGCGCACTGCCGTCGTCACACGCGCAGGGTAAACCAAAACAAAACACACAAGAAAAAGGGAAGCGCAGCCACTACGCAAGTGCACTCTGGACGCCCGATCGATGCACACTAACACGGGAACAAAAAAACCGATGCTCTCACACGAGAGGTTAAACACGCACACACGCCTCAGAAGCGGAACTGTGAGAGAAAGAGACAGAGTGGAAGATGCTAGCCGCAGGCCACACAGTGCGGAGAGAAGTAGAGCAGCATCAGAATGGTGAAGTGGGAAAGAAAAAAAAAAGGAAATGACAGCGAAGAGAGGTGGAAGAAATGCCAAGTGAAGAGAGGAGGAGCACTCACTTTTTTTTCTTTGTTCTCGTTGTAACGGAAGGAAGCTAAACCATGGGGGAAAAAACACAGAGAAGAGAAGGTCCTCTCTGAAACTAGAAGGGCCATCCATTACGAGAGACAAGAAGACACACGAGAAGGAGGGAGGCGGGGGAGTGGCCGAGGAGGGTGGGGGGGGGGGCGCAACCGCCTCCCAGAAGGAACAAAAAGGCCCCGTGAGGAGAAGCAGACACGCGTGTACATGGATCGATGACCAAGTGCGAAAGCGCACGTCGTACACACACGTGCACACAAGCGCGCATTTGCGCCACCTCACACACATTGGGGGGAGAAAAAAAAGAAGGGCAGGCGGTATCAGCGGTGAGGGAGGAGCGACGGTGCGTTTCCATTTTCGGCGACCGCCGCTGTGGTGCGCACGCGGCTCCGGGGGGGGGGCGGCCGNTCCATCCGCCTGCCACGCAGCATGAAGTCAGAGGGACGGCAAGCGCGCCGCGATGCCGTCGGCCCGCTTCGGATGAGCAGCGCGCGAGCGGCGGTTCGCCTTTGGCGCGGCGGCGCTGGGAGCTGCAGCGGCGACGGCGGTGCGGTGGTGCGCGAGGAGCTGGGACTGGTGATCGAGGACGTAGAGGCAGTAGAGGGCTGTGGACATCGCGGGGTCCGTCCAGTCCCACATAGTTACATCTTTCAGTGTGTGCGGCGTCGCCTTCCACCGCCGCTGAACCGACGGCAGCTGCTGTGTGCCGGTCAAGTTCGCGGTGGTCAGCGTCCGCGCCGTGGAGGACTCGGTGGAGGCGTCGGAGGCCTTGCGCGACGGGTTGCATGGCATCAGCTGCTCTGCTTGCGGCAGCGCTTGCTTGCGACCCTTGTTGATGCAGGCGCGCCACTGCCGATCGGCATCCGTCTCGCTCACGTTCGGCCCCACCTCCAGAAGCGGCGAAAGTTGTCGCTTGCCGCCGCTCATCGTCGAGTCCTCCGCGTTGATGAACGCCATCGCGCCGGCGGCTTGCAGGGCGGGAAGCGTGGGCAGGTTCTGCTGGCTGACGCGCAGCCGCGCGTACTGGGCGTTGGCGTTGCACAGCATCGCCCGGTGTGCGCGGTTGCGCCGTGTGCGCTCGTCGATGTCGGCCAGCACCGCAGTCCCCACCGTGAAGGGAAGCTCACAGCTCATGAGCGAGGTCGTGTTCAGCGCGGCGGCGGCGATGATGCGACCGCCTACCTCGGTAAACGAGGTGCCCACCAGGCGGACCGTCTCCACCTCTGTGTCAACGATGATGCGGCCCACCGCCTCTGCGCTGATATCCGTCAGCCCGCAGTTGCGGCTCAGGTCGAGAAAGGTGAGGCGCGACATCGTCGTGATGGCCGGCCCGACGTAGTAGCGGAAGTCCTTGTCCAGCAGCCCGCAGTGCTGCGCCTCCAGGCTGACGAGGTGGGGGTGCTTCTTGAGCAGCGCGCACAGCTCCGCCATCGCCTCGCTCCCGAGCAGGTTGTCCGACACGCAGAGGTGTATGTACCGGTTGTTGTGGCGCAAGAAAGCGCGCAGCGACTCCAGCACCGCGGCAGTGAGGCCGCCTCGCTGATCGCGCAGATTCACGCACCGCCGATCGGGGTCGAGCACGTTCTGCGTGAGCGACATTGCCGCCCTAGTGGAAGCCGAAGAGGTAAGAAGGGGAGAACGAGGAGAAGGCGCAAGCGAGGAAAATACTTCTGCCGAGCGCGGCAGGTTGACGAAGAGCTGCAGAAGAAGGGTGACGAGGGCGTTGGCGTGTTCAAAGGTGGCGACGAAAGAGAACGACTCGTCACGAGCGAGAGGAGGGCGAGACGGGGGGCGGGCAAGGGGGGGGGGGGGCGTACTTAAAAATACAGCTGCGCCACAGCACCTGGTGTATGAAGGCACGTTGCGTGGCCGCAGAGTCGCAGAGTACACAGAGAGAGAAGGGTACAGGGAGAAGATAAACACACACACACTCGCACACGGCTCTGGGACGGCGGCAGCGCGCTGGGGGGTGCTGACGACGAAAACAAAAAGGCGAAGAGAAAAGTGAGGGAAGAGGGTACCGACGATGTGTAGGCGCCTGTACGCTGTCGCACGGCTACTTGATTCTCAGAGGAGGGTGCCGCTGTCGCTTGCCTGTGTCTTCGAAGAAGTCCAGCCGGTGGAAAGGTGGTAGGGGATGTGGCGCAAAAGAGGGGGCGGGGGAAACTCGGTAGGACGCGGCGATGCGTGCCCGCTGCTTTGCTTGTGTGTGTGTGTGTGTGTGTGTGTGAACGCTGTCCGTCTGAGCAGTCCTTCGCTGAAAGCGAGCTTCGAAGAGTGCAGCCGTAATCGAATGTGTGCCGGAAAGGAGGCGTGCGCGGGTGGTGCGAGCAATGGTGAACGAGGCGAGAAGAAGTATGAAAAAGCGGCAGAAGTGGAAGTTGCAGAGAGGGGCGATGGAAGAGACCATCTGGTGCGCGCCGTCTCGCGTGACGCAACGCCGTGTCCTGCGTGTGAGAATGACTGCAATGCGCAAGCGCACGCCAGCGTCCGTTCTGCTTTGTGGTGCTGCCGGTGGCCACTGTGCGGCGTGCTGAGCACTAATCGACCGGCCCTTCGCTCCTTCTTTCCTTCAACGCGCCGCCCACCACGTCTGCAGCAAGCGCGTGCTCCTCGATGTGACGCACCAGTACCGAGATCAAGCGGAATCGTGAGGCACGCGCGATCCGCAAGTGGAACTGCCTTTTTGCCTTTTTTTCCGCAATTGCCTGTGTGTGTGTGTGTGTGTGTGTGTGTGTTTGTGGGTGGGTGGGTGGGTGTGCTTTTCTTTTCACACGGGGCCGTTTGGTCGTTGTAACGAGTTAAGATGGCGAGGGTGTAAAGCGAGCAATATGAAACGAGAAGCAGCGACGTTCTGCCGCGCAGCCTGACACCTCCTCCTCAGGCCATCCCGGCGGTCCGTCGACTCGTTCGTCAGGAGCGGACGAGCGCGCGTCGCTGCTTCAGACTGCGTGACACACACACGAATACGCAGGGACACTCAAGCCTATTGCCTCTCCCCCAGCGCACTCCTCCTCCACCCAACAGCCGCATGCAAGGACGTCCCTCACCTCGAGTGTGTCCGCGTGCACTGTGAGGCTGCGGCAGCCACAGAGAGGAAACACGGTGAAGTGGTTCAACGCCACAGGGAGAAGGAGAAGTACACACCGACGCGCTGCGCCACCCGCACCCGCCACAGCATGCAGGAGCAGAGAAGAGGGAGGGAGACGAGACTCACAGGCAGCGCCAAGAGCGAGGCAAACAGCAACAAGAAAAAGAAGCAGAGAGCTTCTGGGCGAGCGCGCAGGCGTTGCACCCGGCGACGTCCCGCACGCTTCCCACGCCTCAGCCGTTGTTGTTTGGTTCTCTATACTTGCTGCTCTACGGAGGGCCCTGGAGCACGTGCACGTCCACGAAGCTGCCGAAAAGTAATAGCAACAACAACAAGGTGCCCGGCAGCACATGATAATGTACAAGAGAGAAGAAGGAAGGCAAGGGATAGCAACGTCTTTTCGCATGTCATAAACCCACACGCACCGCAAGCGCGAGACACGAGGAGACGCCTCACTGCAGTTTGCGAACGGCGAAGAGGGGCAGGAGGCAGGGGAGTGCGGTTTGGGCCCGACGCCCGCTATTCCTCCTCCTCGCCCCTTTGCCCATTCGGCAGCACCAGCTCCGAGTACGTGTCGAAGGTGCCGCTTTCGCCCTCGCTGTGCTCCTCGGCGTCGCGGCGCGGCGGCGTCGGGGACGTCTGCGACGAGGTGCGCGTGCGGTCTTCAAAGTGGGGTGTGCCGTAGTCGCCGCGGTCGCCAGGCGGGCCAGACGGGCTCGGCCGGCGACGACCGTTGTGAAAGCCGCGCTGCGACTGCTGCAGCAGCAGCGCCGCCTCCTGCTCCGAGTGCAGCTGGCTAATCTTGCGCCGCAGTGCCGGGGCCAACACGGCGGACGTCGGCGGCTGCGTGGGGGAGTGGGGCATCAAGAAGCCACTATCGCTGCCGCGCCCGCGTGGCGGCGGTGGTGCGCCGTGGCCTGGCGCCACCGGCACCCGCTCCTCGACCACCTCAATCCCCAGCGTCGTCGACTCCATCGCGCCCTCGACCTCGTCGTCATCGGCCACGCCAGGGCCGTGCACGCCGTCGGCGTCGTCGTAGTGCTCGCCCCCTGCCTCGGCAGACAGCGCGAAGAAGTTCCACAAGCTCTCCGCCTGCGCCGCCGTGATCATCTGCGCCTCCACAAACTGCTGGAGGTACGTGAACTGGATCGGCACCGGCTCGGCGTCGCCGTGGTCAGCCAGCCCAAGCGTAACCTGCCGCGTGGTGAGCGACGCCAGCTTCAGCGACTCCTCGGCCGAGGTGCCGGTGCTTGTGAAGGTGTTCGCCATGTTGGCGGCCGGCGACGGCTCCACCTCCACGGCCGGCACCTCGCGCTCCACGCTGCCTGTCCGCGCCTGCTCGCGCGACCTCGGCTTGGGCCCGTGCATCAGCGGCGGCAGCGACGGCGGCGGCGAGGGCAGGCTGAAGAAGGCACCCGCGTCCTCCGGGGCCGTGATGGGGCGGAAGTTCTCGCGGGTGAAGATGTGCGCCTTGCCAAAGTCCATCTTCTCCACGTGGTTTGGCCGACCACTGTTCACGTTGCCGCGGCCCGCACCAGCGCCCCCGTTGCGAGCGAGCGCACCTCCCGCACCTGCCGCACCGCCGAGGGGGCTGGCGGCGGCATTGGCGCCGCGAGCCGCCGGGTGCGGCTGTGGGTCCGGCGCCGTCTCAGCCCGCCGCGGCACGTTGCCGGCAGCCCCGCGCGCCTCGCCACCCTTCTGGCCGCCCTTGCTCGCACCGCCCTTCGCCCGCGCCCGGCGCAGCTCCGCCTTTAGCTGCTTCACCTGCTGCTCCCACGCGCGCTCCCGCTCCGCCTGCTTGCGGGCCTGCTCGGCCGCGGCGGTGGCGTCACGCGGCGACGACGGCGGCGACGGGCGCGCGGCCCGCTCCGCCGGGGTGCTGCTAGTGCGTCGCCGTGCACCAGGCACAGCGGAGCCGGTGGGCGTCCTGTTGGTGCGGGGTGTGCCGTGCAGGGCGACCCCGTGGTCCCGCAGCGGCGTCATGCCGTCCAGGACGGCGGACATCTCGATCACATCCGAGTCACTACGGCCGTGCAGCGGGGGAAGAATGCCGCCAGCCGGCCGCGCAGACGGACGTGGTGACGGACGCAGACCGTTCGGCGTCTTCTCCTTCGGCGTGCCCACGGCGCCGCGGGGTGATATGGTGGGGCGTCCGCCAGGGGCATTGCTCGACCACTCCTCGCTGCTCTGCCGCTCGCCGCGCGGTGTTGGGTGATTCTCGCGGGAGACGGGCAGCGGACTGCCGGGCACCCCCGCACCTACCAGGGGCCCGAGCGGCGAGTGCATCACGTGCAGATCCGACAAGCGGTCGGCCAGTGGCGGCTGCGGCGGTGACGAGACGTGGTGCACCAACGGCGCCTTGGCCACCGACGGGGCCGCGCTGCTGTTGCTGTTGTTCGCCTGGCCCAGCTTGTAGATGAGCTCCACCGGGAGGGACTGTGTATCGTAGCTGCCGCTACTACCGTCACCGGCGGCACCGCCTTTGCGGTCGCGCGAGGCACCACGCGGGGGCCGGCCCCCGTCACTCACCCGCCGCTCGCGGGACGCCGGCTTATTCTTGCCGGCGGCCCCCTTCGCGGCGCTGCCGCAGTTGAGCGGCAGCGAGTTGGTTTGGTACTCGCCCACGCCGCGCTTGATGCGACTGCCGGACTCGCCGTCCCCGGCTTCCCGCGAGGACGGGGCGCGGCGGGCCGGGGCACGGGGCTTGCCACCCTCCGCAGCGCGCTCGCGGTCCTCGGCGGAGGGCGGCAGCGTCCTCTGTAGCCGTCGCGCCGAGCTGTCCTCAACCTCGAAGGTGCCCTGCCCCTCGCGGAAGGAGAAGGTGTAGCGGGTCGACTCCACCGCACCGGGCACCATGGGGCTTGGCGAGGGCGTGGCGCCTGCGCCGCCGACGGGGGACGGGGACGGCCCGGCTGCCGGCGGTGCGGGAGACACGGTCTGCACCCTCCCACTGCCCTGAGGCTGGAACGACGCGGTTGGGGCGTTGAGGTTGGAGTCGCTCGGAGTGCGAGCTTGGCGGCCCTTGGCGCGATGCACCTCCGCTTTGAGCCGCTCTGCCTCGAGCACCTGGCGGTCGAGCGCAGCCTTGAGCGCCTTCTGCTTCGCCTGCTTTGCCAAGGCCTCCTTGAGGCGGTCCTCCGTTACCACCACTGGGCGGGAGTAGATGAAGTGGTCCTCATCCATGGTGAACAGTCAAGGGGGGGGGAGGGGGGGCTGGACGAGACTCAGAAATGAGGGAGGGGAAGCCGGGCGCGAAAAGCGCGTCGATTTAACGGTGTGCTTGTATTAGTGCGTGACACTTCGGGCCCCGTGGTCGACACGCTCGAGCACGCAAGGGGGTGCGCTTCTGAGGAAAGGAGAGGTGGGGAACGCAGCGGGAATTAAAGATGAGATCAGATATGCGAGAGCGGGGACGAGGCGAGATCCAGCTTGATAGTCTCCACCTGTCGTCTCCCTCGCCTTGGTTGCCGTCCAGGAGAGGAAAAAAAAACAAAGGAGGCAGGGTAGCGAGGGCGTCACTGAGAGAAAACCGGAACGCCGACGGAAATAAGAAAACAAAAATAAAAAAGAGGGGGGAAGGGGAAGGGGGGAGGAGGGGAGGAGGCGACGTCGCACGCGCGCGTACACACACTTGCACGTCTGCAGTCCGGAAACCACGCTCACAGTCAACTGCTCAGCAGCACAAGAACACGTGTGCGAGGAAGAAACTTGAAAACAGAACGGAACGCCGTCTCAACCTGGGGTGAGCTCTGAGAGTGCTCACCGACGCCAACGGCCACCGCGCCGCACAAGAGTACGGCGATGAGCGGAGGAGGAGGAAGAGGAGGAGGCGGGGAGAAGGCACTGAAACACCGAAACAACAGAGTTACAGCGTAGCAGCGAGGTCCCACGACGGACAGAAAAGAAAAAAAAGGCGAAGCGGAGAGACAGGGAGATCCGATCGGCAAGGGACAGCACTAATAGCAGCGGTGGCAGAAAGCAGCACCGGAAAACAACGAACACGACGCACGATGAACCAACAGCGGACGCACAACGAACGCTTGACACCGAAAAGCGCACGGGCACAGGGGCCGCGTGGAGCAGGCAACAACAACAACAGCAGCAACAACGAAGAGAATCTGCGCCCTGGTCAGGGAGCACCGCCACGCACGGCAAAACAACAGTCAAAGAGAAAACGTATGCTGTCGCAGAATTGTGGGAAAAAAAACGGGAAAAGGAAAAAAAGAAAACGAAAGAAACGTGTCGAGCTGTGTCGAAG